>ML315595.1:0-17336 GCA_005239505.1 Nicotiana paniculata
GGGGGGGGGGGGGGTGCTCAATAATTCTGGAGGAAAAGAAAAGCAATGAAATTATAAACCATTCAAAGGCCAGCCTCTTATAAAATAAAATAATGAATGTCAGACAGATAAGTATCAATTCTCAAACAGTCAAACTACTCCATTGATAAGGACCTAAATAGAATGAAAGAATGAATTAATGAAAAAATCTCGCTGGTATCATTCTCGTCTGCTTTCATAATGCAACTCCAAAATTTTTGTTTACCACTGACCATTGTTCTTCTTATTCTTAGTGTAGACAATGTAAAATTATACTATGTGATCGAAGTTATAAATGCACTTTATTGCTGTCAAAACTTTGATTCACTAGTTTTACCAGTAGAGAATTATGTGGACATGACCTGCCTATTAGAAGAAAAAATGTTACTTCTACATTGTCTTTTTTCTTTTGTTATGGATAAGACCAACACTATTCTGGTGTATCCAATTTTCCTTTTTAGGTTTCCTAAGAATTAGGATAAGAATGAAAAACTAAACTATTGGACATTTAATAGTAGTATTTTCTAATTTCACCCTTCACCAACAAAGAATGATGTCGACATGACCTTAGAGAGTTCAATCATTCTTAATATAGCAAGTGCAGACGCTTTTTTTCCTTCCTAAAATGAGTAAAGAGATTCTAGTTTTTATTGTGTGCGTGTGTCGTAAAGAATGAAATGGGATCCAGTTTCGCTTAAACCTAGAAACATGGTCTCTACCCTTAATTATACTACAACATACATATCACTCACCTATTTTTACTATCCGACCCTAGAGTTGTTCACAATTAATTATTACAGACCATGGGGTATGAATTACACAACTGAAATAGAAGAAAAATAAGAAGTTAACTATAGGGAGCCTACAGAATAAGCCCAGATCTCTATGTCCTCAATGCCAAGTAATGTTTCACAGCCTTTTCACAATCGGGGTGTGTCAGAGTTCCCTAAGGACCTCAAGGGAACCCGGGCAGTGCTCACACTCAGATTTCATAGCCAAGATAGAATAAGTGCAGTGTGGAATGGCCAGCCTTTGTGTGTCAAAGTTCAGAGGGAGCTCAAGGGCCCCAAGGCAATGCTCACACATAGGGGGCAGAACCTAGACTTCTAAGAGTATATGTGAGAGTGCTTGACATAGTTTTGAAAAAGGTTAAGTAAGAAAACAGTTTTGAAAAGGGTAAGCAAGAAAACAGTTTTGAAGAGGAAAACTTGATTGGAATAGTTTTATAACAAAGAAGTTTAACCACTAAAAGGGCAGGAACACCAACAAGTTCAACATCACACAAAGGACCAGGAATAGTCCAACAATCACAAGCAGGGGTAATGNCAGTACACAATCAGAAGTTCCTAAGGATTCAGGGGATTGGGGGATACAATATGATAAAGGATTATACTAACATAATAGGACCAAATAGTTCAAGATAGTAGGATTTAGCCTAATCAAACTAATGTACCAAATATAGGCATGAAGATTCCATAGAACATGTATCAAGTACATAAATACATGCTGGTTATGACAAATAGAATATAACTTATCATGTGAATGGAGTTCAGGATCCTAGTTACATGTTGAACAACAAAATAATAAGTAAAATCAAATTAGAAACACAATGAATTGCAAAAGTAGAAGAAACATGTTGGCTTGAGAACTGAAATCTGACTTAGAACATACCAGTGAAGTGAAGAAATCAGTAACACAAACAGGAAGTAGGAGATGCACAATAGTAAGCCTTGGCTTGTAGCCGGCTAACTTAGAATAGTAGTAACTAGCACAGAAAAGAGAGAGAGCAAAGAGTTTTTAGTTGTGAGAGAGAGAGTTGAACAGATTAGTTCGCCTCTTTAAGTAAGAATAGAAGAGACTGTATATGATAGTTGAGAGAAGAGTAAGAGAGAGTAAAGGAAATCAATCATCAACAATTACGGAAGCCATAGAATCGGCCTGTCAATAAATCAGCAAATATTCCCTTAATTAAGGGAGTAATTAGCGAGTTAACGGTAAAGAACAGGGCAAATGATTAAGGGAAGAATCAAAATAGTTTAAGTACGGGATATGTGATTTGGGTTAAATACGTAAGAGCTTAATTAAGGAAACAGGAAGTAAGAATCAGCAAGTACCACATTTATTCGTACATAAGGCAAGGAATAATTAGAAGCTGTAAAAATAGGGAAATAATCGAGAAATCAACACATAGGTATCAGTATAGTAAATCAGGGAATCAAAGAATTGAAGTAATACTGGGTTTTAAGGGAGATAATATAGGTCTTTCATGAATGACAAACATGCTAAGTATAACACATAAAAATCAGTCAAAATTTGAAGCAGAAACCCTAGTGGAAGAACATAAGGGCAAAATCATAAGCTATTAAAATTAAACAAAGAAGAAATCATATGAATCAGAGTGCAGAACAAAGTTATGTATCAAATAACACAGATCGACTCAGAATTCAAACATAGTGTCAAGATTAGGGGCTTTTAGCATAGGCTAGTTAGGGTTAAGAAAAACTCAACAAAAATCAGTCAGAACACATAAGAACAGAAGAATAATAACTAAAAATCAGAAACGTTTGAAGAAAAAGATTTTCAAGAAACCATAGTTTTGGAAAAAACGAAGGATCGTTCGAAAAATAGGAGAATATTTAAAGAAAACTCAGGAAAACCTCATAATACGCATAGATCTGTTATAGATCTAAAAGAATCGGAGGTTTAGAAAGTTAGGGTTTCAAAGAGAGAACCCAGAGAGAGAGAGAGTCTTTATAGAAACCACCGGATCTAGCCGGAAAGTAGGAAAATCTTACTGGAATCGAGCCATGAAGGCCTAAGACAGGCCAAAGGTGTGAGGGAGTGAATCCTGGTCTCTTGAAGACCTTAGAGACAGCAACATTGGTGAAGGAGCCATGAGAGGCCTGAGGATGGTGAGGATTCCATGGTTTCCGGCGAAGAGGCGGCCGGAGAAGACGAATAGACCTCATCGGAGGTGGAGAGACCATAGGTCTCTAGAGAGAACTAGAGAGATAGAGGGAGAGTGTGAGAGGGGGAAATGAGAGACGGGGGAGAGGTCGTTAGGGTCTTATTTAGGTAAGTGGTAATATGGGCCATTGATCTAAATTGATCAACGACTCAGATTGATCAAGGGGTTGGGCCGAGTAGAATTTTATGTCTGGGCTGGGGTGTTTGGGCCAATTTAATCAGATGGGTTTGGGTTTAATTAGGGGCTAGAATTTAAATAAAAAATGACTAGCTGTTAAATACTCAATTAAAATGTTAAAATGCTCAATTAAAATTATTAAAAGTAACTAATAACTGAAAAAATGAAATTGATGATTAAGAACTTAAATAAAAATGGTTAATCAGGATTTAAAAATATAAATGACCAATTATTGAATAGTAATAGCATAAAACATATGGTTAGGCTATAATTGCAAAATTATTGCAATTATAGCCACAAAGTGCCAGTTTGACCAGTTGTGAAATAATTTGATCTTAACAAAACCAAAAATAATGTATTAAGTCAAGAAATGTCTTTGAAATCATTTGTAATGCAATTTATAATTAATTATTAGAGATAAAAATATTAGATAGATTAGAAATAAATTAATAAAATATGAGAAAATTATGGAAAAATATCAATTGTTATGGAACTTGATTTTGAAGGTATATAAGCAAGTTTAAAAATATTTTTGAGGAAAAATTGGGTATCAACACCAAGTATGGAACGTATTGTTATAATGTCATGCCCTTCGGGCAAAAAAATGATGGATCTACTTACGAACACCTAGTAAATAAAATGTTCAAGGAAAAAATAGGTAAGTCAATGGAAGTTTACATTGATGACATGCTAGTTAAGTCCCTGTGCGCAGAGGACCATTTGGCTCATTTGCAGGAAACGTTCGGGATCTTAAGGAAATATAACATGAAGCTCAACCCCGAGAAATGCGCTTTCGGGGTCGATTCGAGAAAGTTCCTTGGCTTCATGGTGTCGAATCGGGGAATCGAGATTAACCCCGATAAAATCAAGGCCATTGAGTCGTGCAAAGACTGACTGAACGAATAGCTGTTCTAGGCCGATTCATCTCGAGGTTATCGGATCGAAGCCATAAATTTTTCTCTCTCTACTCAAAAAGATGAACGATTTCGCCTGGTCTCCGGAATGACAACAAGCATTGGAAGAATTAAAGCGTCACCTGTCGAGCCCGCCACTGCTTCACACTCCGAAAACAGATGTGGAACTTTACTTGTACTGGCAGTATCCGAAATCGCTGTAAGTGGTGTCCTAGTATGATAAGAACAAGGTACGCAATTTCATGTTTATTATGTAAGTTGAACCTTAGGAGAATCAGAGACTAGATATCCACATTTAGAGAAATTAACACTTGCACTGAAAAGCGCCTCTAGAAAATTAAAACCATACTTTCAATGTCACCCTATATGTGTGTTAACTACTTAACCACTTCGTAATATTTTGTACAAGCCCGAATTATCAGGCCGATTGGCCAAATGGGCCGTCGAACTCAACGGGTACGATATCGAATATCAACCTCAAACGGCCATCAAGTCTCAAATTTTAGCGTACTTCGTGGCCGATTTCACACCAACCCTCGTACCCGAAGTCGAAAAGGAATTGTTGAAATCGGGCACATCATCGGGGGTATGGATCCTTTTCACACACGGTGCTTCGAATGTGAAGGGGTCTGGGCTAGGCATCATTTTGAAACCACCCCGGGTAACACTATTAGACAATCTATCAAGACTTCTAAATTGACTAACAATGAGGCCGAATATGAGGCCATGATTGCAGGTCTCGAGCCAACTAAAAGCTTGGGAGCAGAAGTCATTCAAGCTAGATGTGACTCTTTACTGGTGGTTAACCAAGTAAACAAAACCTTCGAAGTTCGAGAGGATAGAATGCAAAGATATTTGGACAAGCTGAAGTAACTTTGCACCGTTCTAAAGAATGGACTTTACAACATGTGCCTCGAGAACAAAACAGTGAGGCAGATGCAGTTGCAAATTTGGGATCATCGGTTAAGGAAGATGAGATCATCTCGGGGACTGTCGTTCAACTCTCGAGATCCATGATCGAGAAAGGTCATGCCGAGATAAACTCTACAAGCTTAACCTGGGATTGGAGGAATAAGTATGTCGAATACTTGAAAAACGAAAAGCTCCCATCGGACCCTAAAGAATCAAGGGCCTTACAAACCAAAGTTGCTCGATTCACATTGGCCGAAGATGAAACGTTATACATAAGTAAATTAGATGGACCATTGGCAGTATGTTTAGGACCAGGTGATACCGATTATGTTTTACGAGAGGTCTACGAAGGCACTTCTGGGAACCACTCAGGCACCGATTTACTGATTCACAAAGTCATTAGAGCAGGTTACTACTGGGATAGCATGGAAAAAGACTCTAACGAGTTTGTTCGAAAATGTAACAAATGCCAAAGGTTTGTGCCGATGATCCACCATCCCGGATAACAACTTCACTTGGTCTTATCCCCATGGTCATTCATGAAATGGGTAATGGACATCATCGGCACTCTACCATCGGCCCCAGGTAAAGCTAAGTTCATCTTGTTTATGACTGACTATTTCTCTAAATGGGTTTAAGCACATGCATTCGAGAAAATACGATAGAAAGAAGTCATAGACTTCATCTGGGACCACATTGCATATCGATTTGGGATACCTACCGAAATAGTGTGTGACAATGGGAAACAATTTATCGGCAGCAAGGTGGCAAAATTCCTCGAAGACCATAAAATAAAAAGGATATTGTCGACACCATATCATCCTAGTGGGAACGGTCAGGCCGAATCAACGAACAAGACTATCATCCAAAACCTGAAGAAACGTGATGTTTTATGCGCCAATACCATACAAGAAGGGGGGGGGGTGGTGATTTGTGTGGTGTCCAATTTTCAAGTGTTGTCGTTATAGAAGAACCTAGTTCTTCTTGGTGTTCCAACTTCTACAGTTTGCGGAAAAGTAATTATAAAATCTAAAGAACACAACAATTTTTACGTGGAAAAACACTTGGCTCAAAGTGAAAAAACCACGACCTACTTCCCAGTAGGATTTCCCCAAAATATTCACTATGTCAACGAGCCAAACAACATTTACAAAATAAACTCTTTTGTAAACCTAAGGACTAACTCTAATCCCTTTGTGTCAAACTAGCCTCTAGCTATTTGCGACAAACTTCAAGTTACCTCTAACTTGAACAATGTGTACCTATTACAATTGCTTCTTGATAAAGCTGAAAGATACAATATGTAATCACCTACTACAAACAACTAGACTCAAAAGACAATAGATGGAACTGGTTCTTCTAGCTAGTTCAAGTAGCTTTTGTGTCGCACAAGGATTCTGCTTGCCAAATTGCTTTGGTAATTTTGCTTTCATTTCTTGTTTCACTTCTATGTTTGTGCATTATTTTTTCAGCAGGAATGCTTCAACATTTTATAGAATCGGTAGTTGATACATTGTCGTTCAGTTCTAATATAACTCTTCCTTGGTGCAAGAGTTTGAGTTTATCTCAACTTCCTTGATCTCGATTCTGTACTACCTGAAATCAAACTCCATCTTATTATCAATTTGCAACCTTTTTTGCTTAGGACATAACCTCTTAGTTCTAGATAACCTCTTAGTTCACAGATAATGTTTATCTCCTGTGCATGGACGCTTCTCGTGCCAATGGGTCTGTTTGACTATGTTTGCCCTGATGGACCTGGTTCAACTGAGTTGGCATTTGTCAATCTTCAAAACCATGCAGTGACTTGATTCAACAAATTCTCCCCTTTTGATGATGACAAACTCTGTGCTTAACCCTATACATACTTCAATCCAACATAGACACTTTTTATAGATTTAAATCATAGAGAGACCAGGTTCATTAGGTTATAAATATCACTAAAACCATTTGAAATTTTTAAAGCACATATCTTCCCCCTTTTGGCATCATCGAAAAGTTGCAAAATGATAAACTTACCAGAAGTATTAACAATTACTCATGGCCATTGAGGCGAATGCAAATGCAAATCATGAATTAATCATCAAAGGAAACCAATCAAATGTAAGCTATTTAAGAAACTGAGACAAAATCAATAACCAAACAAAAAAATTCATTGATTAGACAGTAGATCAGGCACCATAAACAAAAATAATTAAGAACAGTCGCAACCATGAGCAAAACAGAAAACAAAAGATAGAACAATACCAAATTGGGTCATAGAAGGGGTTTTTGGAGGCACTGGACTCGTAAGGTTGGGAAGGGGCAGAGAAGGTTGTGGTCTTGGCTTGAAGAAGAGAGAGCATTTGATGAAGAACACCCTCATTCTTCTCCTTTTCTTTGGTTAATTCATCTTTGAGAGCATCTCGTTCAGCTTCAACCTCAATAAGGCGAGATTTCAAACGAAGGATCTCCGCATACTTGATCTTATTAACAGTGTAGTCACATGTCAGCAACGTATTCTTCCCAAAGTAGTCCTTAGCAGTAGCCATTTCAACATTCTTCACTGGAACCTTGAAGTGAGCAAGCACAGCAGTCAGGATAAACCCATAAGGTATAGCATGTGTTTTGGTACCATTCAAAACCCTGTCCAAGAGCTGGATGATGAAGGGAGGCCAATTAATCTGTTTACCCTTATACAAACACTCCATGAGCGTGATATCCATGTAGCTGGCAATGTGCCTTCGATCTTGCCTAGGCAGCAAAATTTTTATCACAAACTCGAAGAACAGTTTGTGCTGAGGCCTCATCTCACTCTTAAACACTACTCTGGGCTCCAATTCTTTCTCATTCTCACAGAAGGACCTTGTGATTTGAAGAGCTGAGGGAAAATCATCCAGATTAGGCCACCTTTGTCTTGTGTAATCATCATAACCCTCAGAAGGGATATGCAGTATCTTCCCCAACTACTTTCCATCAAACGAAATATCAACCCCTTGAACCTTGGAGGATACTCTGCCATCTTTGACAATTGTGTTGGCCATACATTCAACCAACTCATTCCTAGCCAGTCTTCCCTCAAAGTGAAGAACCATGTCCTTCCACCCTTGCACATCCAAGGTATCCAACAGAAAAATCATCCCTAACTCCTCAAGGTCTCTAAACAGCTTCCCTTTCAAGATAGTACGCTTACCAAACATTGTGAGTTTGTCAGTCTCCTCACCAGACACTCCCTCTTCTTCTCCACTCCATTCCTCATCATCAACAATCTTTACTTTCTTTGATGCAGACCTGGTCCTCTTTGCAACTGTTGAGGGTGTGGCAGACACAGATGCTGACTCCTTGGGAGAAGACTTAACTTTCTTGGGTTTTGGTGTCTCAACCTCAACTGGTGTTGGTTTCTCCCTCTGATGGACCAGGTCCATCTCATCGTCATCAATATGAACTGCCTCAACAGGCTCTCTAATTTTTGCCTTTCCCCTGGAAGACTTCTTCTTCTTGCTCTTTCTCAGAGCTTTTTCCAATTCTTCTTCTCCTTGCCTGACTGTGCTTCTACTAACATGATTCTTTGGGGCAGGAGCATCAGCAGATGATGAAGCTTTCCTCTTCTTGTTTGATACTGGTGTATTAGCTTTCTTGGGTTTTGGATTTCTCTTTCTTTTTGGCTTGTAGGACTCACCCAATTTTTTCATCAGCTCAACCAACGTTTCCTCAATAGATGAACCAGGTTCATCTACTGCTTGTTGTAGACTTTCTAGACCTGCTGTTGCTTCCCCAGAATTGCTTCCCCCTGAAACTTTGTTTCGTTCCTCACCAATCACAGAAGCGGGGCCACCAATAACCAGAGTATCACCTTCCTTCCCAAATTCCCTTTATGAACTACCTTCTCCCTCTCTCTTAATGTTTATGTTTTCCCCAATTTTTCTTTGCCTATCCGGTACCTCTACATCCACTATCGGCCCAATCAAGATAAACCTGCTTTCAGCCATTTCTGTTGCAGACCCAACTTCAAGATTTCCCTTGTCAGTTTCAGATGAACCCGGTGCTTCATCCTTATTTGCATATTTGAAAGACTTGCTTGAAGATTTAGAGTCTTGGACCTTGCTGGCTTGAAGTATCTCATTCAATTTTCTGGCATGAGAACCAGAGGCAACTGTTTTCCTGGACAACATCTTTACTCTACGTTTTCTGGGGGCTGGAGTGAGGCTAGGTGTAACGGCTGGGACTGATTTGGGTGAAGGAGTGGGTTTAGGGATAGATTCAGGAACTGGAGTATTTTGGGGGGTTGAAGACTTGGTTGGAGAATGTGAGATGTGTATCGATGGAGAATTTGAACCAGTATCGTCAAGACCGACCTTGTAATCAGGGGTGGTTGATGAAGATGAAGTAGGGGGTGGTGTATAAGTCATTATTATGAAGATTTGAGGAGAGAAGAATGTTGATTGCTTTGGTATGAGAGGAATGATGAACTTGGTTCGCCGGTTATGCTTTTGAAGAGGGGAGGTAATGATGACCTTTTAAAGATGTGGTTATTAATTATGCAACAGACATAATTCTTGGTCAAGTGGGAGTCTAATCGCTGCAGGATTGAGAGTGATTAGACGGTTATAACTACCTAAATCTAGGCTAATTAAGGTTCGATGGGACTCTTTAAAACTGGTTCATTTTGGGATAAGTACTGAGAATTTGAACTGAATCAAATAGATAGAGTCCTGCTCATGTGTGAATATAATTATTTCAATAAGTGTATGGTGATGAGCACGTACCTTGTCAGTCAGATGAACCAGCAGCAATGAACCAGGTTCATCGTGTTATAGTCTTTAATTTGCCTCAATTTACAAAGATATAAAATCATCATTAGTAGCCAGGGAATCATATTAATACATGGCAAAAGAGTATGACAGTAAAGTCATGATACTGAACAATGATTAGTCTGGTTAGTCACCTATTTTAGTGTTTCTAGCAGGAAAAAAAACCATTTTGTTTTTCAATTAGGTGATTTTAATCATCCCTAATTCTAGCCTATTTCTCTCAAAATGCTCCCTACTTAGTGCCTTAATGAAGATATCAGCAATTTGTTTGTCAGTAGAACAAAATTCAATTGAGATCATTCATTTTTCATAGTTATCTCTTAGGAAATGGTGTCTGACATATATGTGCTTGGTTCTCTTATGATGAACCCGGTTCTTCGTCATGCTAATTGCACTAGTATTGTCACAGAAAATAGGAATGCATCCAACCTTTGTACCAAAATTCATGAGTTTTTGCTTGATCCATAGAAACTGAGCACAACATGAGGCTGCAGCCACATATTCAGCCTCAGCAGTAGACAAGGCTACTGAGTTTTGTTTCTTGGTGGCCCAAGACACAAGGCAAGAGCCCAAAAAGTGAGCCATGCCTGAGGTACTTTTCCTGTCAACCAGGAAACCTGCATAATCTGCATTAGCATATCCTACAAGGTCGAAATTACTACCTTTAGGATACCAAAGACATAAATCAGTAGTGCCCTTCAGATATCTCAGAATTCTCTTCATTGCAGTTAGATGAGACTCCTTTGGATTTTCCTAAAACCTAGCATACAGTCCTACACTGAACACAATATCAGGTCTGCTGGCAGTGAGATATAATAAAGACCCAATCATCCCTCTGTATAGCTTTTTATCAACGGATGAACCAGGTTCATCCACATCTAATTTTTTAGTTGGGCTATGGGGGTGTCAATTTCTTTTGAGTCTTCCATTTTAAATATTTTGAGTAATTCTTTCACATATTTCTGTTGATGGATCATTGTTCCATTTGAGTTTTTCTTGATTTGCAAGCCTAAAAAAAGTTTAGCTCACCCATCATACTCATCTCAAACTCACTCCCCATAAGTTTAGCAAATTCCTTACTCAATTTGTCAGAGGTTGCCCTAAATATGATATCATCCACATATATTTTCACAAGTAGGAGATCCTTACCTTTTTCCTTTAAGAACAAGGTACTGTCAATTTTACCTCGTTTGTATCCATGTTCTAGCAGGAATTTCAATAGCCGCTCATACCATGCTCTTGGTGCTTGTTTGAGTCCATACAAAGCCTTGTCAAGTTTGTATACATGGTCAGGCGTCTCCTTGCTTTCAAAACCTGGAGGCTATTTGACAAATACTTATTACTTTAGATAGCCATTAAAGAAAGCACTCTTTAGATCCATCTGATGGAGAGTGAATTCCATGTATACAACAAATGCTATAGAAGTCTGATTGCCTCCAGTTTTGCCACAGGTGCAAAGGTCTCATCATAGTCAATTCCCTCTTCTTGACTATATCCTTGGACAACCAGTCTGGCCTTGTTTCTTGTAACCGTTCTATCCTCATCGAGTTTGTTCCTGAAGACCCATTTTGTGCCAATTACTAATCTGTCTAGTAGTCTGGGTACTAAGTTCCATACTTGACTTCTTTCAAATTGATTCAGCTCTTCCTGCATGGCATTTACCCAGTCAGCATCCTATAAAGCTTCACCAATGTTCTTTAGTTCGATTTAGGATAGAAAGGCATCAAACGCACACAGATTTTTCAAGGATGATCTTGTTTTGATTTCGGATGCCAAATCTGTTATGATGTTCTCAAGAGGATGAGAGTTTTGATATCTGTGTGGTTTGAGAACCAATTTTTGTGGAGCAGGATCAGGGCCAAGGTCCAGGGTGATTTGTTATTGAGTTCCCTCTGTCATGTTGCTTGGGGTAATTGGACATGGTTCATCATCTGGTCCATCTTCCATGATTGCTTCAATTTGTTCACTGCTTCTGACCATTTGCTATGTGATGAATATCCCAAGAATACTCCCTTATCACTTCTGGGATCAAATTTACCTAGGTAATCCTTGCCATTGTTGTGCACAAAGCACTTGCATCCAAAAGCCCAAAGGTGGGATATGTTGAGATTTCTCCCTTTAAGTAATTCATAAGGAGTTTTCTCTACCCGTGGCCTGGTCATGCATCTATTTATTATGTAGCATGCAGTATTTATTGCTTCTGCCCAGAAGCTATGAGGTAGTTTGCTAGAAAAAAGCATGGTTCTAGCCATATCTTCAAGAGTTCTATTCTTTCTTTCAACAACCCCATTTTTTTACGGGGTTCTAGGGGCAGAAAAGTTGTGATTTATACCATGTTCATCACAGAATTCAGCAAACTTTGCATTCTCAAATTCAGTACCATGATCAGATCTGATTGATGCTAGTTGATTTCCTAACTGTTTTTGAGTTTTTCTAACAAATGAAGTGAACATATCAAATGCATCATCTTTAGATGTCAGAAATAAGGTCCAAGTGAACCTTGAGTAGTCATCAACTAGCACTATTACATATTTCTTACCACCTCTGCTCAGAGTTCTCATAGGACCACATAAGTCCATATGAACCAGTTCCAACGTCCTGGAGGTACTGACCATTTTCTTGCTTTTGAAAGAGGATCTTACCTGCTTCCCCCTTGCACATGCCTCACAAACTTTGTCTTCCTTGAACTTAATGTTAGGAAGCCCTACCACTAAGTCCTTAGAGACTTATTTGTTGAGCTGATTTAGACTTGCGTGACCAAGTCTTTTGTGCCAAAGGAGGGGATCACTGTCCAACACACTTAAGCAAGTGAGTTCATTTTCTGATAGTGTGGACAAGTCTATGACATAGATGTTATTCATTCTTTTTCCCTGTGAAACAATCTTATCAGCAAGCAGGTTAATCACAAAATATTTTGTGGAAGTGAAAGCAACTAGGTTACCTCTGTCACACAATTGTGACACACTGATCAGGCTATATTTCAATCCATCTATCAAGTACACATGTTCAATGGAACGTGTGTCATCCTTACCTACCTTAGCAACCCCGATAATTTCACGTTTCTTTCCATTTCCAAAGGAGACATTTCCTCCTTTGAGGTTTTCAAGTGAAAGGAACTGTTCCTTGTTCCCTGTCATATGTTTTGAGCAGCCACTATCCAAGTACCAAATTTGGTTGCTTCCTCTCACTTGAACCTACAAAAAGAAATCAGGGGTTAGTCTTAAGAACCCAAACTAGTTTGGGTCCTTTTCCATGAGAGAAAGGGTGAATTAAGCTTTTTTTGGCCCAATTTGGTAACCAATTTTTTTTTAACAAAACTCTCATTTCTTCGACTGGCCTGCTCTTTTGCAGTACACTCAATTTTGTAGTGACCAGTCTTACCACAGTGGGTGAAAATTTTATTCTCAGGGAGAGTGAGATACTTGCTTTTGGGATCCCACTTGGGCAATTTACTCCCAAAGCCAGTTCTTCTCCAGTTGCTACTATGATTTTCTTGAAGCCATGTCAAGGCATCAGAGGATTTATTCCATTTACAAGTTCGATCTAATTCATGTTTGACTTTACCAAGTTCTTCTTTAAGAGTCCTTATCTGTTCATCCTTAGTATATGTATTATCTTTTAGTTTTCCCACATTTTCTTCTAACATGATATGAGAATGATCAACAACCTTTTTACTAGTTCCTAGCTTTAATTTAAAATTTTCAGATTTTAGCTCTAGAATCTTAGTTTCGAGTGGATGAACCTGGTTCATCAAGACAGAGTTTTCTTTTCAGATTCACTTACTTTGATTTCCAGGTTCATGCATTTCTTTTAGCATTGCACACTCTTTAGAGAGTTGATCTTTCTCTTTGGTTGTTTCTTCGGAATCATCTATGAAATCAAGTAGCAACTCAGAGAGTTTTTCTTTAGATAGGAACTTTAGTTTGTTTTTGAGATGGGATATACTTACCTCTGGTTCTTCATATGATTCCTCATCAGATTCTCCAATTGCCATGAGCACCTGTTCTTCATTCTCACCATCTTCTGATTCTTCATCTGAACTTTCCCCCCAAGAAGCAACCATAGCTTTTGTTGTGGTTTTCTTGGGTTGGACCAGTTCCTTCTTCCTGTTCCTTCTTTCAAACCTCTCCTTTTTCCATTCCACTTCCCACNGCATCCATTTTCATTGTCTGCCTTCTAAGTTCATAGGCAGTGAGGTTTCCAATTAGCTCGTCCAATCTAAGGGTTGCCATATTTTTGGATTCCTAGATAGCTGTGATTTTACTTTCCCAGGAAACTGGTAAGACCCTTGTCAGGATCTTCTCTACCCTGTCCTCTTCAAGAATGACTCTACCGAGAGACTTAAGTTCATTGGTCAGAGTTGTGAACCATGTGTACATTTCTTGAATTGTCTCTCCTTCTTTCATAGTAAAGTTTTCATACTGAGAGTATAGTAGATTACCTCTTGATCTTTTCACTTGAGGTGTTCCTTCGTGAGCTACTTGTAAGGTATCCCAGATTTCTTTGGCTGTGGTGCAGCTTTGAATCCTACTATACTCGTCTGGACCTAGTCCACAAACTAGCCACTTTTTGGCCTTAGCATTTTTCTCCCACTTTTTGTAAATGTTGTTTGGCTTGTTGACATAGTGAAGATTTTGGAAAAATCCTACTGGGAAGTAGGTCGTGGTTTTTTCACCTTGAGCCAGGTGTTTTTCCACATAAAAATTATTGTGTTATTTAGATTTTACAATTACTTTTCCGCAAACTATAGAAGTTGGAACACCAAGAAGAACCAGGTTCTTCTATAACGACAGCACTCGAAAATTGGACACCAAAAAAATCACCACCCCCTTCTTGTGTGGTATTGATGCATAAAACATCAATTGGTATCAAAGCGGGTTATCCTTGAAAAGGCTAACACCTTGGAAAAGATCAAAATGAGTGCACCACCTGGAAACTGGGAGGGTCAATCAACTGCAAGGCCACCACTCTTCAACGACCATTATTACTCTTGGTGGAAGAACATGATGAAGGACCACCTGATTGGAGAAGACTATGAACTCTGGGACATATTCATTGATGGTCCTCTAGCTACCATGAAGAAGACTGCTGAAGGTATATATGTACCAAGACTAGAGCTGACTGCACTGTTGAGGATCTGAATAAATGGGAGAATAATGAAAAGGCCAAGAAGTGGCTAGTGTGTGGACTAGGTCCAGACGAGTATAGCAGAATACAAAGTTGCAACACTGCCAAAGAATTCTGAGATACCTTGCAAGTAGCCCATGAAGGAACACCTCAAGTAAAAAGATCAAGAGGTACTCTACTATACTCACAGTATGAAAACTTCACTATGAAAGAAGGAGAGACAATCCAAGAGATGTACACAAGGTTCACAACTTTGACAAATGAACTTAAGTCTCTTTGTAGAGTCATTCTTGAAGAGGACAGGGTAGAGAAGATCCTAACAAGGGTCATACCAATCTCCTGGGAAAGAAAAATACTGCTATCCAGGAATCCAAAAATATGGCAACCCTCAGATTGGATGAACTAATTGGAAACCTTACTGTCTATGAACTTAGAAGGCAGACAATGAAGATGGATGGTCCAAATAAGGAGAGGACTCTAATACTGAGAATCACTGAGGGAGAAGATCTTGAGGAAGATGAGATAGCCATGATTACCAAAGAATTCAGAAACTTTCTCATAAGGAAGAAGGGCATCTCTAGAGGAGGAAATTATAACAAAGCAAAATCTCTAGAAAGGCCAACCAACGAGGGATGCTACAAGTGTGGAAAGACTGACCACCTTATCAAGAAATGTCCTCAGTGGGAAGTGAAATGGAAAAAGGAGAGATATGAAAGAAGGAACAGGAAGAAGGAACTTTTCCAACCCAAGAAAACCACAACAAAAGCTATGGTTGTTGCTTGGGGGGAAAGTTCAGATGAAGAATCAGAAGATGGTGAGAATGAAGATCAGGCGCATATGGAAATTGGAGAATCCGATGAGGAATCACATGAAGAACCAGAGGTAAGTATCTCCCATCTTAAAAATAAAATAAAGTTCCTATCTAAGGAAAAACTCTCTGAGTTGCTACTTGATTTCATGGATTTCGAAGAAACAACCAAAGAGAAGGAACAACTCTCCAAAGAATGTGAAATGCTAAAAGCAAAATGCATGAACCTGGAAATCAGAGTAAGTGAATCTTGAAAGAAAAATATTGTCTTGTTGAACCAGTTTCATCCACTTGAAACTGAGATTCTAAAACTAAAATCTGAAAACTTAAAGCTAAAGCTAGGATCCAGTAAAAAGGTTGTTGATCATTCTCATATCATGTTAGAAGAAAATGTGGGAAAACTAAAAGATAAGATGTATGCCAAGGATGAACAGATAAGAACACTTAAAGAAGAACTTGGCAAAGTCAAACATGAATTAGATCAAACTTGTAAATGGAATAAATCCTCTGATGCCTTGACATGGATTCAAGAGAATCATAGTAGCACCCGGAGAGGGCTTGGCTTTGGGAGTCAATTTCCCAAGTGGGATCCCAAAACCAAGTATCTCACTCTCCCTGAGAATAAAATCTGCACCCACTGTGGTAAGATTGGCCATTACAAAATTGAGTGTAGTGCAAAAGAGCAGGCCAGTCGATGAAATGAGAATTGTGTTAAAAAGAAAAACTGGCTACCAAATTGGGTCAGAAAAATCTTGATTCATCCATTCTCTCGTAGAAAAGGACCCAAACTAGTTTGGGTTCTTAAAACTAACCCCTGGTTTCTTTTTGTAGGTTCAAGTGAGAGGAAGCAGCCAATTTGGTATTTGGATAGTGGCTGCTCAAAGCATATGACAGGGAACAAGGAACAGTTCCTTTCACTTGAAAGCCTTAAAGGAGGAAATTTCTCCTTTGAAAATGGAAAGAAAGGTGAAATTATTGGGGTTGATAAGGTAGGTAAGGATGACACACGTTCCATTGAACATGTGTACCTGATAGATGGCTTGAAATATAGCCTGATCAGTGTGTCACAACTGTGTGACAGAGTTAACCTGGTTGCCTTTACTTCCACAAAATGTTTTGTGATTAACCTGCTTACTGACAAGATTGTTTTTCAGGGAAAAAGAATGAATAACATCTATGTCATAGACTTGTCCACACTGTCTGAAAATGAACTCACTTGCCTAAGTGTGTTGGACAGTGATCCCTTCCTGTGGCACAAAAGACTTGGTCACGCAAGTCTAAATCAGCTAAACAAACTAGTCTCTAAAGACTTAATGGTAGGGTTTCCTAACATTAAGTTCAAGTAAGACAAAGTTTGTGAGGCATGTGCAAGGCAGAAGCAGGTAAGATCTTCTTTCAAAAGTAAGAAAATTGTCAGTACCACCAGGACGTTGGAACTGTTTCATATGGACCTATGTGGTCCTATGAGAACTCTGAGCAGAGGTGGTAAGAAATATGTAATGGTGCTAGTTGATTACTATTCAAGCTTCACTTGGACCTTATTTCTCACATCTAAAGAAGAAGCATTTGATATGTTAACCTCATTTGTTAAGAAAACTCAAAATCAGTTAGGAAATCAACTA
>MDKI01091598.1:0-14054 GCA_005239505.1 Nicotiana paniculata
TATATATATATATATATATATATATATATATATATATATATATATTATTGATGATTTATTTATATTGTGAGGAAGAGTGTAAAGTACGAAGGGTGATGCCGTACATGATTTATTTATATTTGTGAGGAAGAGTGCAAAGCACGAAGGGTGATGCCGTGCAAAATCTATTTATATTGTGAAGAAGAGAGTAAAACACGAAGGGTGATGCCGTGCATTCTTGAATTATAATCTGGTGAGGATGAGGGTAAAAGCATGAAGGGTGATGCCGTGTATTCTATTTATTATTTGGTGAGACTGAGAGTGTAAAGCACGGAGGGTGATGCCGTGCAAGTTTACTTTCTATTTTTAATTGCTAAAATTGTTGTTGATCAATATCTGTTTTTGCCTTATTGTTTTCCTCATTCCTTATGTTGAAAATTTTTCATTGCATGCTCCCTTCCCATTATTTGCTGTTTTGATCCCTTAATTGATGTTATTCCTGTTAGCATGATTTCGATGTCCAGGTTTTATGTGGTGTCCCATCCTAACCTCGTCACTACTTCGCCGAGGTTAGGTTCGGCACTTACTCAGTACATGGGGTCGGTTGTACTGATACTATACTCTGCACTCTTTTGTGCAGATCCAGATACTGGCCAAAGTTAGGAGATGTTAGTGGCAGACCCTTATTATTCGGAGACACGAGGTAGATCTGTTGGCGTCCGCAGATTCCTAGAGTCTTCTCTATATTATTTAGACTACTGTTTTATTTGCTTCAAAACAGTACACATCATTTTCTTGAGCCAATTATTTGTAATATTCTTTAGTAGTTCGTGAATTGTGACATCATACCCTGGGTAATCTTAAAGTTATATATATTTAGTTCGTGGCGCGGTTTATTTATTTGTTTATTTATTTATGAGGTTATTCGCTGGAAATCATTAAAATTTAATTTACTTCAATTTTGTTTTATTGTGCTTAAATAAGTAACCAAAGAAAAAATAGCTAATTGAATTCTAATATTAGGTTACCTAGCAAGTGTAGTGTTAGGCGTCATCACGACCCCTAAGATTGAGAATTTGGATCATGACAACTACGTTAAGTAACACATGTTACTACTCTATTTTTAAGATTACCATGTTAGAATTGACAGTTGAGACCGAAAGTTCCATATTGTTGTAAGTCAATTTAATCCGATAACATAAAATCTTGACATTATCAACGCGTACAGAACATTAAGGGATCATTTGGTTTGAATACGGCTTATGGCGGGATAAGTTATACTGAGATAAGTTATGATGTGATTAGTTATGCTGAGATTATTTTTTATTCACTGTTTGGTATGTTGTATTAAATATGACAATTGAATAATTTGTAAGATGAATATATAAGTTATACCGGTGCTGATTACCCCACCCTCTATAATGTATAAGTTATTCTGGTATTAATTTTAATCGTGAGATAATTTATAGTATACTTGATTTGTTAACCAAATGAAATATTAAATTTTTATATTGGCAATATATCTTCTTATACCTCATGTCAGATGACCCCTAAGTCTTTATGTTATCTAGCAGTTGAAGGAAGAGGAAGTCTCAAAATGCTAGCTAGTCATGAGCTGGAAGAATAAGAAATTGCATCACGGTCAATATAGCAAAACAATTCTAAGATGGAGCCAAACCTTTGATCTTCTTGTTTATGTATATAATGTTTATATATATAAAATTATTTATCAAGTAAGGAAAAGGATGGAAAAAAAGATATACGAACGTCCAACAGAAACAAATGGAATTTTGTGAGAGAGATGGAAGAGAAGGTGCACACAAGTATGGAAAGCGAAGTTGATAAATATGTCAGAAGGTAATAAAATTCTCTTTTTGTAACTTGTTCAAAGAAGATGATTGGCAAAAGAATTATGGTTGAGAAGAGTTCCTATCACTGCTCTCCCTCCTATTGTCAATTATTTAAAGCTATCAGACAGCCCATGATCCATCTCATATTTTCCCTTTTAATTTCTTCTTTTTTATCACTCCAAATTGACCTCTCATAATATAGATTACGAGTTTAATTAGTTTTTAAATTTATTTACACCATCAAATCATGTATAAAGGGAATTTTTATGACAATCATGAATTGATAACCTATAAAAATTGATACAGTATCTTATAATAGGTAAATTATATTCGTAGATATAAAAATGATGGTTGTATATAAAGGTTAATCTCAAACTTTTAGTCACTTAATCAACCATAAATCCAACTAATCAATCCTAGATTTTATCATGAGGTTTGATATCTGTCTTAAAATAAGACCCCCCTCAACACCCCATTGCATTTCTCAAACCAATATGGACCCTTCTCTCCATGCCCTCACATGTTGCCCACTAGCATCCATATCTGAACCATTTAATGACTGGGCCACAGCTTGGATGGGACAACCATAATAAACCAACCAAAACTCAATGGCTTTTATAAGGTTTAACTATACCTACAGTTTTAAAGTTCTTTTGTATTTTTTTTACCTTTTTGCTCTAAGCAAAGCTTTATTTGTTGGCCCGCTAAGTAAATGTATATATTGTTCGTTATTCCATGACAATATAATGTAATGCACATCAAATCAATCTTGTTACAACTTTTTTACTTTGTGATCAGAATGAAGCATTTTCTTTTGTGTTATGATGTTGGATTTGAATACTACGACGTACTTGGAATTGGAATCACACTTGTTCAAATTCAAAAAGGAAAATCTTGAAAGTCCAACTAGATTATTAGAGATTGATAATGTGTATTTTTTATCTCTTGACTATTGATATAGGATAAAAGAACGGAGGGGAAAAAACATAGTTTAATTTTGTGGCTAGAAGTTCATGTTTCTAGGGTAAATAGGACAAGCAACTCCACATTAGTCAAAACCAAAATCCACTCTATACTTGAGATGAGTAATTAAAGGGAGTCTATCAACACCTCATTTTCCCAATGAAAACCACAAACCCACATGATTTGCTTGGGGATATTGAAAGATCACAAAAAACTAAGATCTCTTTTTGCCCCCATATCTCATCCTCCTCCCTTCACCCACTCCAACAAATAGCAAAAAATAAAACCCCATTTCCTTTTCACTCTTAATTAAACCTAATGAGCTACGGACCAAATGAAACCTTCTCCATCCTCTAATACCCTGTCTATTCTAAACACTATTCTCTTCTCACATTTCTATTTGGCTCCATCTTGAACAAGGACCCTACACTAATTAGCCTCTTCACCTACTCTCTAAACCAGGAGAATTCAACCAAATGTTGGCAGGTGTCAAATCATAATCCTGACACGTGTCTGATCTTAAAGCAAATCCTGGACCCCACTTGTGCTGACTTGGCATTTCCAATCATAGACAAACATGGGGGTCATCCAAGACTCTTAAGCTTTCATGCATACGCAGCCAAACTCCCATTATTGAACTCAGCAAATTAAGGGCTATGGGGGAATGGAATTGAATGGCAAAGGGCCCTGAATGATGGATCCAAAAACCAAAGTACAAAAATGAGGTGCAATTATTCATGCCATAGAATTCAACTCCCCCAAACAAGTATTTTAAATTTTTTTAAAAGTAAACAAAAGAGGAAAAAGAAAAAGTATCCACAAAAAGAAAAGGAAAAAAAAGAAAAAAAGTAAGTCCCAAAAGCATATAATAAACTCTATCATTTCTAGTAACAAAAACTATACCAAGTTGATTGATATTGATATCAATATCTTATATCCCTCTCCCCTCTTCACTTTTCATTTTGCTACTTTCATTGACATAAACAAAAGAAAAGAGAATACTTCTCTTTCTATTTTCTTTTTATTTATCTCTCCCTCTAGCTATATTATCTCCCCCTTCTTCTCTTCCTTCTTCTTCTTTTGGAAAATCCCTCGAGAGAGCAAGATAAAAAGAAGCCATGAAAAACGCAATAAGATGTTGCATATCTTGCATACTACCGTGTGGGGCACTGGATGTGATTAGAATAGTTCATGCTAATGGCAAAGTTGAAGAGATAAGTGAAACTCATGTAAAAGCAGCTGAGATTATGAAGCTTTACCCTAAACATGTCCTAAAGAAGCCATCAACATCTTATTCCTCAGAAGAAGGAGTAATTTGTCCCAAGATCGTTGTAGTTCCTCCTGATGCTGAACTTCAACGTGGCAAGATTTATTTCCTTATGCCAATCCCTTCTTCAACTGAGAAAACTCGTTCAAGATCATCAACTACAACAAAGAAAAAGAAGACAAGATCTTCATTACCACAAGCTCATGATCATGGGAATATTATTGGCGGTAATAGTAATAGTAATAGTAATAGTAATAGCAATAATTTGATGGTTTCTAATGATCAATATTTGAGTGAAATTTTGTCCGAGAAAATCTCAACACAAAGAGATAGAAGAAGAGGAAGAGTTGGTGTATGGAGACCTCATTTAGAGAGCATTTCTGAGGCTTCAAGTGATCAACCATAAATTTAATGCGAGCTGAGGTTATTACTACAGTAATATTATTTTTCCTTGATATTCATTTTCAAGAATTTTCTTCACTAAGGTTTCTCAAGGAAAGTTAATTTGAACCTTTTCTTTTAGTTGTTTTTTTTTTTTTTTTAATTTGTAAATAAGCATAGAAGAAAGAAAACAATAATATCGATCCCCCCAAAAAAATTGTATTATTGTTTGAATTTTGTATTAATCATTTACTACCTGTTTTATCAGAAAATCTACGGCGATCAGAGCAAACTAGATTTGTCCTAAGGTGTAATTTGTGCCGCAATTTTAATGCTTGTGACTTTATTTGGAATTTCGTTTCTTTTAAGAACACATTAATATCAGCTATTTCGTTCTGCTTGTTTCCTGGTTTTGGTTCCCCTCATGTGTCGGCATTGACGCAAAGCTCATGTTAAATGTCCGAGTGAATTTCTTCTAAAATATTTAAGAGACGGTTGGCATTATTAATTTTTTTTCTATTTTCTTATTTTGCAGAGTAATTTTTATCAGAAAAAAAAATTTATACTAATTTATGCAATTAAGAAAGAAAGTCCCCAATGTGCATTTTTAAAATAAAAATATCACCCACCTTAATTATACAAATTGCACAAGCCGCTCCGTGACTAAATTATTCATCATCCAATTAAATATTTACTTAAATTACGTTCTTAAACATAGTAGGCCATGTTATGAAATTTAATTTGAGGATCAGCGCATCTTTAGATCTAATTAAAGTAGTTAAAAGAAATAAAATCATGACTCATGTGGGACTAAATATAGATTTGGAATTTAAAACTAAAAGAGAAAGGGATTCTTCTTTGGATCATTGCTTCAGACGAAGATTTGCATATGGTACAAAAGCCTATTAACAACTAGATTATGAGCTAGCTAGACTATCATGAACTTTTCCCTCTAAAAAAATTATACTTTCTATTCTTTATACAAATGTTTGACAATAAACTATATATATTAAGATAATCAGAGGGTACTTTAAGTTAAGTTTGACGAAACAATTGTTCCCGCACTGCTTTTTCCCGAGCATAGAATAATGCACTTTTAGTTTGCATTATGCCTAAGTGGAAAATAGGGCGGAGCTAGAGCTTCGAATGCGGGTTCGACCGAACTCAATAACTTTGGTCCAAACTCTATATTTATTTTTAAAAATTTATTAAATATAAAATTATTAATTTATAACTCAATAACTTAGAAAGAATAAAATTCTGAACCCATTAATTTTAAATCCTGGCGCGAAAAACTAGAGTGATGAGACTATAATTAAATCTTTTTTATGCCAATAGCTGGCATCCTTAAAAGGCTTCCTTACCAATGCTTAGACCTTTTCATTTCCTGCAGGGTCAGATTCATCCATTCTTATTGACGTAATGATTATTTGTAGTGAATTTAGCTTGTATAGCATATTAATTATCATTTTAATACGTCAAAAATTAGTGTTTGATTAAAAAATTAGACCTTAGGTCGAACTCAACTTTAAAAAATCAACCAACGCATCAGTTAATTTCCAACTGATGTGACACGCAACAATGTTTCACAAAATTTACGTGTAATTAACTTATAATTAATTTAATTATATAAATACTTTCTATACACAATTTGCATAAAGTTAATTGAACTCTTTATTCGCTTAATTGTTGTTGTTTGAGGGGATGGTTATGAAAATGGTTCGTGATCCCCATATATTCGGATTCATTTCAGTTTCTGAAACTCTCTTCCACTAAATTGGGGGCCAGCAAAAAGCTGGCATGATAATTGTTTGGAATTTAATCCTTTGGATTCATTGATCAGATATCTTGTGAGAGAAGAAAGAATATCAGAATGCCGAATTTTGTCACTTCCCATCCAGTTTTCAGGTTTTCCTCTTTTAAAGGTTTGGAACCCGCTAACAAAAAATTCATGAGTGTTGATTTCAAAACTGGATAAAATAAAAAAGTTACATAACTTAATGATCCGTGAAAATAGTTTACTCTATAACAACATCCCTATATAATAATTATTCACTATAAAAGTCAAGTTTTCATCTAAACTTATTTTTTAAGTCATATTTTACCTTTCTATAATAACTTTTTACCTATAACAGTAACAACCATATTTATAGCAGAATGCTCTTTGTAAAATTACCCCTTTATAACAACCATATAGAATCTTTAAGATTACAAATAATAATTCTAAAGATATGCGCACGATCTTTTCCATTAAACAAAGTTTATATCTTGTATAAGATATAGAATTTGAATATTTGAATATTTGCACATGATATCTTTTTCGTTGGACAAATTCCAAAAAATATTTAGATAGAAAATTTAATTATTAAGTTCTTCGATTGTCCCGACGGGAAAGCTATTGGATACTTTTTTGCTGAAAATTTGGACACGAATTTTTGTTCAAGCCTTATATCGCTATTGAGCGAACGAAATATACGAAACAAGCTACAATTATAAAGTTCTTCCATCAATCTTGAAAAAATTTATTTTTCTAGGTAGTTTTAAAATGTCTACCTTAGAATTTAAATCCATATACGTTTAGTTATGAATTTATTAATAATGTATTAGATTTTTTCAATATTTAACTAATGAAATATGCATATCTTTTAAGATTTTAAATATGAATAATTCTTTTATCTTTTATATATAACATTCAAAAAAGAAAAATAATTAATTTTTGGATAATTATCTAAAACAACTAAAAATATTTAAATGCTTTTATAGGTGTATAACAGTCATTCACTATCAAATTCAGAAAATATCAGAACAAACGTGATTGTTATAGAAAGGGTTGACCGTATAAGTGTAGTTGATTCCTATTATTGACCCCGACTAACTTAATATTGAATGGTGATTAATTAGTTGATATATAATAAGCGAGGGGGATATGCGATTGAATTAGCCAATAACTATGCGCATCGTGATTCAAACTATAAGTTCATCGTGTGATATTTCTCGAACAATGAAAATTGTTATCATTTCTTTATTTTTCTTATCCAAAAAAATGTTTTATGTTCAACAAAAAATAGATTCGTTTTATGTAGCTACGTGAACAGACCTTTTGGTCTCACTCGTAAATTTTCCATGTTCATTGTTTATATTAATCCCTGCGTCAATAACATGGATATTATATCATGCTCTCCAATTGGATATGGTCAACTCGTCAAAGTAGAATATGACTAATTATATGACCGAAAAAGCCTTTTTTTTTATAGGAAATCCTACCTTTTATAAGAGGCTCGGTCAACATGTATGTTTCATCACGAGGGTAGTTTTGATAGTTTGCAATATATGTGCTTCACTGTTGTTGTACCTAAAGGCTTTATATACATACTACGGCACAACCCTTTTCCTTGTTGACTATTATACCCTTTGGTTTGAGATGAGTTATTGCAGCTTTATTAGATCATTACACCAGCGGGCCCACTCTGGCCCACTACATTCCTCCATTCACACACAAATTCAATTTGCCTATATACCCAAATAGAAGCATAATTTTTTACCTACAACTTTAAGAGTACTATTTACTTGCTTTCTTTAATTAGGAAAAATTGATTTCTTAATCAAGGTTCATTTATATTTCTGAAAGTCAACATTTTATTTGTTAGAAAATAATTAAGATGCACCCGCTCAATTTAGGTTTAAAGAAATTAACCGCATATAGGAGTGGGCAAATAATTTCTTTTTTCTTTTTGGAATTTAGATTTTAGACCGTTAGCATTTTCTCTTTATTTATGGATTATGAATGGTCCATACTGATCACGCTCAACTATGTCTACTAGAAGACTAAACGGGCTTTACAAATATAATCCGGATATTTTGTTCAGAGTTGAATCCCACAGGGAACCAACATATCACTTGTTGTTGTTAGATTACCAAATTCTCAATAATCAACTTCCTCAAATGTTATGACTATTACTTGGTGTTGTTTAAACTACTACAGCTGAATAAAAATATTAAAACTAAAGATTAACTAACAATAAGATATAAACAATTGTAACAAAGGTCTAAGGTTATGGTTTCCCCCGTTGGTGAAATTCCTTCTTGTGTATTTCCTATAGTTTTGACTTAGGTGTCTCTATCAATCATGAACACTCCAGTTATCATAAATCTCTCTCAAGTAATTATGATAATTTACTAGACGTACTCTCTCAAGTTACGCTAGCTAGATTGCATTACAGTTCACTTTAGATTACATCCGAGGTATCATTATCTCTAATTTAACCTCTAAACCCTCGATTACGGATCTCTCCTATACTCCGGGAGTGGTGTTGTTCAAACAACTACCTAAATATGCACACTCTCTCAATTAGATACATAATAAATAGGAACAGCTAATTGAGGGCCCTTCAATCAACTACAACGAAAACGTAGTTGAACAAAGAGAGATTAACAAGCAAGCAAAATTATATTAATATCACAATAAGTTCATCCCAACGGGTTCCACCAAAACCTTAAATTAAATAAATTAACTACTCATGATTATAGTAATCAAATCCAAAATAACTTGCATAATTAAATTACAGAGTAAGGAATAAAGGATGTAAAAATCAATGTTTTGATCTTCTGAGTAGTGTTCCACGATCTCCTCTTGTCTCCAATGGCAAAAATCCTTCAAAGTTGTGTGTTTGGATCTATTTATATATTTTGGGATAAGTCCTAAACGTGTAGGATACTCTCAGTCAAACGGGAAAACACTTAAAGCATTTAAAACTAGGACTGGGCCTGATCTTGGGCCGGGCGTTACAAGGAAAATGCCTACCAAACGCCGGGTTGCACCTGGCTTTATGTGTCTAACGCCTGGATAACGCCTGGTATGACCAGGCTTTATGTGTCTAAAGCCTGGCTAAAGCCTGGTAGCACTTGGCTTTACATGTCTAAAGCCTGGCTAAAGCCAGGGTCACTCCTTTTGATTCTTGAGCGCTTTTTTGACGTTTATGCATCCATTTAGCTCGGCCTCCATCTCCAGTTCATCTACACATGAAATAGACTCCATTATGCTCAAACGAGGTGTATTTTTACCATTAAAGCACATAAAATATAAGGCACATAATGCGTTAAACCATGAATTATAGCCACACATCAACACTCCACACTTAAACATTTGCTCGTACTCGAGAAATTAAACTACACTCATGAACACAACTTATTAAGCAAATCCCTTAACGCGTTATACCAAGAATTTTTAAAATAGTTTAGGCACAAAGGTGTGACATCCTCGCCTCAATAATCAACTCACAAATACCATGCTTTATTCACAATTCATCAGCTACTCTAACATAGATGTCAACAACATTACTTTTCCTTCATGAATCATGTGCCCTCACCAAATCAAAGAGCTAGTTCCACACACAATGAAATTTAAGAACACTTAGGAACTCAAGATAGAAAAAATTTACTCACTCTTAGAAATAATGTTCATATGCCACAAAAGATGCACCATAGGCTTGCCTGTAGTATACTACTATACTAATCGAGCTCATCCAGTCTAGGATCAAGTAGGACTTTATTTGATTGTAATGTAGGTTGCGGGACGGGTAGGACACATTTAGATATAAGAGTGACTACACCTCCCTAAGTACTTTTTAGCATTCAAACCTCAAACTTATATCAAACCAAACTCAACCTTCACATCAATGTATATTACCCCATACTTCTTTAAGCACACATATATCACTAGCCACCATCATCAATACTTGTTTTTCATACAATATATTATTGTCATTTTTTTTTCTTCTTTTATTTTTTTTCCTTTTTTTCAAGTGGCTTCGATTGACAAATCTTTTTTGTTCATGCACCTTTCTCCTTATTTCAATTGTTCCACTCAAAAGTCAACCTACCACCCCACACTTTAACTTTTCCATACTTCATCACATTTCCAGTGCTTACGAGAGGTGACAAGGTTCAAATATATGATCGATTCAAACAAAGGGGTATGGCTTGTAATGTGGTTGCCAAAGAAACAAGATTATAGGCTCAACGGGATTAACTACGATACATAACAATTAGACGGGTAAAGTATACATAGCTAGCTCAACAAAGAAACGCCTATATCACTTCCAAGACTGAACAAAACTACTATTTCGCTTTGCACACACACGGGGCAAGTTCTAGACATCAAATGCAATGCAAAGAATAACACACAAACCTCACACACACATGGCACATAACTCACTCAAGATTGGATTCATCAAGACACTCTAGTCAAAGCAGTTAAGCAAATTCAAAATCACAATTTAAGGTACTTATACAAGAGTCAAAAACTGAGCCTAAGCGTCACAACCAAAGTACTCGCTATTCTCAAGGAATAACAAAGTCAAGATATATTGCTTCAATTCAAAACACAACACAATGGCTCCTCTTCCTAAAAAACTAACTACACCCGGTTCAAACAAAACCCGTGAAAAAGAACCGTGGCACAAAGAAAAACCAAGGGGGAATTGCTACACTACCTAACAAAAGAAAATCTTTTTTTTTAGACTTAAATCCCTCAAGAAAATTGTCTAATAGATCCATCGTCGAGAAAATTCCAATCTTTTTCTTCTTTTTTTTTAAAATAAATAAATAAATTATTCAATTAAACAATCACAACAAAAATAGCATAGAAAGTCACCCAGACAATCTCCTCACCCCACACTTAAAATTGTGCATTGTCCCCAATACACACTCATATATACAAGAAGGTAAAAGAAACTCCCTAGTAGGCCAAAGGCGGAAGCACTAGCATCTCATGGGGTACTCAGACTTCTCTCAGGCCTGGTCCTTCGTGCGGGTATCTCACACTTAGTTCCAACCATCTAGTTTGATGTTGCATCATTCCAATGGCTTTGCATTCCATGCTCCTAAAAAATCAAAAATTTGACACTACAAAAATAATACAATTAGAAAAAATAAAAATAAAAGAAAATAGAATAAAAGAAAGAAGTAAAGTTGGGTTGCCTCCCAACAAGCGCTTGATTTAACGTCGCGGCATGACGTGAATCACTTTCTCCCTCCACTTCGAACTTATGAATTGGACCCTAAGTTTTGATTCTGCTCCGTGATCATGCTCCTGGGGCGGTAGAACGAATCTGACTGACCCAATAAAATAATATAGTATTCTGCACTTCTTGGCCTTTGGATGAGATGTGTATTCCCGAATTTCTGGCACGAAGAATTCCAGAATGTAGGCATCTTAAGAATTCCAGAATGTCTACTAAAAAACTAAGCGGGCGTTGTAAATATAATCCGGCTATTTTGTCCAGAGTCGAATCCCATAGGGAACTAACGTATCAACTGTTGTTTTTACATTACCAAATTCTCAATAATCAACTTCTTCAAACGTTATGACTATCACTTGGTGTTGTTTAAACTACTACAGCTGAATGAAAATATTAAAACTAAAGATTAACTAACATGTGTAAACAATTATAATAAAGGTCTAAGGTTATGGTTTCCCCCGTTGGTGAAATTCCTTCTTGTGTATTTCTTATAGTTTTGACTTAGTTGTCTCTATCAATCATGAACACTCCAGTTATCATAAATCTCTCTAAAGTAATTATGATAATTTACTATACACATTCTCTCAAGTTACGCTAGCTAGATTGCATTACAGTTCATTTTAGATTGCACCCGATGTATCGTTATCTCTAATCCAACCTCTAAACCCTCGGTTATTGATCTCTCCTATACTCCGGGAGTGGTGTTGTTCAAAAAACTATCTGAATATGCACTCTCTCTCAAGTAGATACATAATAAATATGAACAACTAATTGAGGGTCCTTCAATCAACTACAACGAGAACGTAGTTGAACAAATAGATATTAACAACCAAGCAAAATTATATTAATATCACAATAAGTTCATCCCCAACGGGTTCCATCAAAATCTTAAATTAAATAAATTATCTACTCATGATCATAGTAATCAAATCTAAAATAACTTGCATAATTAAATTACAGAGTAAGGAATAAAGAATGTAAAAATCAATGTTTTGATCTTCTGAGTAGTGTTCCACGATCTCCTCTTGTCTCCAATGGAAAAAGTCCTTCAAAGTTGTGTGTTTGGGTCTATTTATATGTTTTGGGACAAGCCCTAAACGTGTGGGATACTCCTAGTCAAATCAGGAAACACTTAAAGCCTTTAAAACTCGGACTGGGTCTGATCTTGGGCCGGGTGTTACAAGGAAAACGCCAGGTTGCACCTGGCTTTATGTGTCTAACGCCTGGATAACGCCTGGTATGACCAGAATTTATGTGTCTAAAGCCTGGCTAAAGCTTGGTAGCACCTGGCTTTACATGTCTAAAGCCTGGCTAAAGCCAGGGTCACTCCTTTTGATTCTTGAGCGCTTTTTTGACGTTTATGCATTCATTTAGCTCGGCTTCCATCTCCAATTCATCTACACATGAAATAGACTCCATTATGCTCAAACAAGGTATATTTTACCATTAAAGCACATAAAATGTAAGGCACATAATGCGTTAAACCATGAATTATAGCCACACATCACATACCAACCAATCCATTTTCTTTTTTTTTAAAGCTCAAACAAGCCAATCAATCGTTAACTCATCTTCTCTATCAATTCAACACTAAACTCTTAACCAAGATTAATCTAACTTTTATTAAATATTAGGAATAGTAAAGTTAAACAAAAATTGTAGAATTTTGTGTTCCCATTTATTTCACCAACTAGAAAACAAGAAAAGAAACATGCTCTTTTCATAAAACAATCTTTTTAACTTATAAATACACTATTAACTCTTTCATATATTAATTGGTTGATGAAGCAAACCCCTCAACCTGCTTCACGACTTTATTAATCATACCTATATGATTAATGAAGCAAGCATCTAATCAGAGGTGAAGGGATTGCACTATATGATAATTTTTATTTAGACTTAACAAGTGTATTAAATTAGGCTTTGTTCAGATGTAAGGGGCTGCTGAATATAGATTTACTTAGCTAGCATTTGGACATATATTTGGTTAAAACTTGAAAAAAATAGTTTTTAAAAATGAGATGAAAAGTGATTTCTGAAAGTTAAAATTGTGTTTGGGCATATATTTTACTTGAAAAGAATTTGAATTTTTGTGAGTCGAAAAGTTCAAAATTTTCAAAAACTAGAGCTGTTTTTGAGATTTGAAAATTTTGTTTTCAAAATCTGCCAAAAATGGTTCAAATTTATAAAAAAACATATATTTGAAAATAAAATTTTAAAAAAAGCTCGCAAATCGTAAGGTTAAACAAGAGCTTAGTTTATAGACTGCTGAATATGAACATTTACTTAAAATTAGTGATTTTGTGAAGAGTCCACTTAAAATATTGGTTTTTCGAAAATCAGGTATCTTTGCAATAGCTCGATTTTAACATAATCGTTTTAAAGCGTTGAAGAGAGATAGGACATTTTAAAGATAGTTGTTGAGGAAGCATCTGATTTCTAACTACGAGTTCGTTTTCAAGCTAACCGAATGCCTATCTGCTAAGGGTGTGCATTCGAATCGGTTTATCGATAAATCGAATCGATTATTTGTATCGATTTATCGATTTCGATTTCGATTTCGATTTTGTCCACTTCGCTTATCGATTTATCGAT
>ML315599.1:0-10573 GCA_005239505.1 Nicotiana paniculata
ATGGTGTGATTCAGATTGGGCTGGGTGTCCGTTGACTCGCCGGTCACTCACAGGATGGTTTATCTCCTTCGGAGAGTCAGCAGTCTCGTGGAGAATCAAAAAGCAAAATGTTGTTTCTCGGTCATCTGCTGAAGCGGAGTATAGGTCGATGGCTATGATCATTTGTGAGTTGAAATGGCTTCGTGGTATTTTGAAAAGTCTTGGCATTCAACAAGCTTCTCCCATTCGATTATCTTGTGACAGTCAATCAGCGTTGCATATTCTTCGCAATCCAGTATTCCACGAAAGAACAAAGCATATTGAGATAGACTGTCATTTTATTCGCGATGAATTTGTTGGGGGAACCATCCGCCCGGTTTTTGTCCGAACGGTTGCACAACTGGCCGATATCTTCACAAAGGCATTGGNCAAGAGTTTTTTTCTCCAATATTGTTCTTTGTCTTCCGCATCAAATCTTTCACTAATCATAATTGGATTATTCATCTTCAAAGCCTAAAAGCTTACATAGAACCAATTATTTAGAATTCGAAGGTCCTTACATGCAGTAGAGTTATGGAGTTCTATATTTTTTTTAAAAATAAATCATCCCCTCGAGTAAGTAATATATGAGTTTTTCATGTACAAGATACTTATTATATGCAAGCCTTTCCAAAATTTATAGTAAAAATAACTAAAGACACATACTCCTATTTCTACAAATCATTCTAAAAATCAGTCGTATTCGGCCGAGAATTGTTTTACCAAAAAGTGCTAACCTTTTTCTTAAAACGTACTAATAAGTAAAGTAGAGGGTAAATCCTATTCAAAGATAATTAACTCTAGATCGAGGAATATTTGGGTAAGACAAATCGGAAATAGTGAAGTTAGCGAAGCTACTAAGATTATAAATGACCTCGAGTGGAGAATAATGAATTTGCATTATTAACATACTCACCAATACAAACCACTCTATAATATATGATAAAGGAGAGCGAGATAGTATCCCATTAACGGCTGCTGATTACAATCTTATTATCTTCGTGATGAAGGTTAGAAAGAGGTGTAACAAAGTTATGGACTTTTCCTTGAATCCCTCGTGGATTTCACTTAGAGAGGGTTCTCAGAGAAGAAGAGAGAATTAACCCTCCCCCCCTCTCCCACTATCATTTTCTTTCCCTGTATATATACTAGGTATTATCCCTTACCAACGGTCCTTGACCAGTGTACTATAATATGTTGTTGACGCTTCAGGTCGACCTCCCTAAGTGCCATAGCGTGTACTATGTCGCAGACCTTCTGACGATTCAACTTCCGCCATGGCCATGACGCTCATCGTTATGGCGCCTTGTGTGCATAATCACGGTCAGATTTTGATCCATACAAGAATAAAGATAAAAGGATACAAAAAGGGCGAACTATACCAAGTAAGGGAACAAGCACATGCCTTATGACATTAATTTAATGAATGAAAGCAAATTAAAATTGATGTAGTTAGATTTCTACTACTTCAATTTTTATGTCATAGTTCAACTAAATATGTTCTGAATATTAATGCAGTTAAGAATATTATATTTCTTACATAAAGTTTCTACTAAATGACAATAATTCTATAGACGATATGGCAACACACGTCTATAGAGACTAGTGTGTGTATATATATATACACACTAGACTTATATATATATATATATATATATATATATATTAATCCTTCCTCTAAATTCATACTACTAAACTTTTATTTGCTGAAGTCCCATATATAAGAGGTTGTCCAACCAGGTAGGGCTCCCATCCACTTGTTGTGCATTATTATTGGGCCTATGATGAAGACTGGGCTCACTAAGGAATTTAGGTTGTGGGATGAGTATTACAGTCCGCGGTCAAATACAATATCTTGGATGAAAAGCACATCCTATTTTGTCCAACTCCTCTTGATTTTATCCCACTTGTTTTATTTGCCGAACTTCTTTTTTCTTCACATTATGCTCAACAATAATACTCTCTTTTATTAAATTTTATGACACTTTTTCTTTTTGATATGTTCAGTAAAGAATGACATATTTATATACTACAAAAACTTTTCATCTATGAACTTCTTATTTTACGTGAAAGACAAGTTTTTATCGTCATAGAAATATTATGTCATAGTTAAAACTTCAAATTCTAAAAGTAAATTTGATAAGTAATTCTTTTTACTTCTTAAAACACGTGCTCTGTTAAAACGTCATGTAAGACGAAACGGCAATAATAATAATAATAATTTATTTATTTAAATTAAGGAGGTTGTTAGAACAAAGCAACTACTTTAGATTTTAACTTGCTAGAAGAAAAGGAGGCAATGAGAATTTTGGAAGAAGAGAGGCAAATATCAGAGATGGTTTTGTTTTTCTTTTCATATCTGATTTATACTAGTAAGCTAGCTAGTTTTACTACGTGGAATACGCCAATTGGTTTTCATAATGGAACTAGTCTTAACGACCATTAATTAATTAAGGCTGTATTGCTCAATATCATATAAACTCTAGCCATCTGAGTCAAGATTTGGAACCCACATTTGAATTCGTGTTAAAAGGAGCTATCATGCATTTGATTGATAAGGATTTGTGTCCACCTATCATAACGTGATACATAAAAGAATACCGTAGTGTAGGACAGTGCTACTTACACTTTGTAGAAAAAAGCAAAGATTGAATATATTGCATTTCTTGAGAATATTCCAATTCTCCGAATTTTATTCAAGTCAAAATTACGTATTTATCGTTAAATATGTAGTTTCAGGAACATACATAACTCCTAAATACGATATACTTAAGAGGAAAACGACCTAATCTTAATTTAATTGTGGTAAATTATATTTTAGAGTTATAAATTTTTAATACTCCAATGGTACTCAAATAACTAACTGGGGAAAATTTGTTCATCAAGGCTTCGAAAAGGATTGAAATTGAACTCATTCGAAAAGAAAGGGAATTAAAACTTGAAAATAAAGAAAACCTAATGAAGGCAACTTAAATATTAATTTTGAATAAACTTCAAATTGAAAGGGTGCGGATAAATGATATTACAACTTTATCGTTCCGTTCAATGTATTATATAATTAACAAGAGACTTAAAGAAGAAGAAGAAGAAGAAAAAAAACGTGAAAAGCATTATAGATTCAGAAAGCTTTGGGAGTAAATCATGCTATATATACAAACATACACATAACACACTTATATATAGGAAGAGGAAATGAGTTAGGAAGGAAGGTAGAAACTTAGCTTAATAAATAATCACTTGAAACCAAAGAAAGGAATTAATATCGATATCATACTCTCTTTTTCTTTTTCATGGGGTTGAATTATTTTAAGGTTATTAGATGCCTTATGCAAAACGTGTACTCTACGAATATGCCACACACATGACACATGTCAAAATAGGATTAGAAAACCTTTCACCTTAGCTACTTTCCACCAATAACAATATGAGTTCAATCACTTGATGCCAATTTTCTTTTTTCTTTTTAATTAACTTGAATCGCATTAATCAGCTCAAAATCATAACAAAGGGCCCACTTAATGTAAGTAGCTACTAATCCCACCAATAATAACGTAAGTTCAATCAACTTGAATGGCATTAATCAGCTCATTAATTCTACTGTCCGTCCACGAGTGACTAGAGTCACGATGACAAATGACTACTTAATTGATTTACTTAATCGTACTAAAGTTTGTTATACATCATTACCATTGGGCCATGCAATATGGTGTAATAATGGGTGAATTCAAAATAGTCGGATTCAAAATTCAAAAAATATTCCAGCATAATATACTGGAGTTTGAATTTTGTATATGTGAACTTCCAGTATAATATATTGGTCTAGCATAATATGCTGGAAGTTTATACATGGATGCTTCAATCGAAACTTTTCGTGTGCTGGAGTTGCAGCATAATATGCTGGAAGTTCATATACAGGTGCACCAACCCCCAATATATTATGCTGGAACTTTCTGTGTTGCAGCAAAATTGTGGCTATTTTTTAATGACTTTACAAACGCTAACTATTTTTCAATTACCAATCCGAAAATTGAATTAACCCGTATTATTTTTACTGTAATAACGCTTCATCACGCCGTCTGGGAATTGGAATTATAAGAACGATTGTGAGTGTTTAAGCTTTATTGATAATATTAGGTCGTTTTACGTCAATATCTTAAGTCTGATAAACTCATTGACATTCTATATATAACTCGAGATAAGTATACTTATTTTTTTTTCATATACTCTGGCCCTGTGACAACATGTGTAGATGCAAAATTTGTTTGAATTTGAGTACGGCAATTTATAGTTCTAATCTACAATATCTTACTCATTGGTTCTTATTTTTTGTGTTATGTGATCCGAATAAATGTTTAGAGTATACGGTACATAATTATATCTCCAAGACAAAAAATATTGAAAAGAATAACTGATAAATCTAGGCGATGGAGGAAACATCAAACTTGTAAGACTTATAATATATTTGACTTTAAAAAGAAGTTAGAGTTCAAGTAAGTATTATTACTTAAATAATCTTGAATATAGGACGTTTTAAATTTAGAAAGTCATATAAATTGGAATAAAAAGAATATCTTTTTAGTCAATATATTTGTTATAATTAAAATTGAACAGTTACTTATATAACTTATATAGACAAAATAAATAGTTAATGTGTATGAGAAAATGTGTAAAGAAACTCAAAAACAGTTGAATGAATAGACGCAAGAAAAGTTTAGTCAAACGGTCGTCAATTACGTTATAAGCAACGAACGCCAAATAGAAGAACTATTGGCCATTGGGTTCTCGACTTGTTATAAATGACAAACACAATGCAAAATGGACGTTAAAGTTAAACCGACGAAAAAGTTGTATCGTTAGGTAAAGGCATCTCAATTCTGACTCCAAATCCAACGATCTATTTGTCCAAAATGGACCCCTCACCCCCTCCCCCCTACCCTCTCCCGGACCGTCGGCAATTACCGCCGGCCAACAAAACCAAGCCGACTTTAATTTTATAGGAGACTATTATTATTTGTACGCTGAATTCTTTTTAAATGATAACACAAAAAAGTTGGAATTTACATTTTATAAAAAATAATTATTCCAACTCTCATATTCCAAAATTATCATTTTCCGTCTGCAAAAAGAGTATCTTTTTCTCTTTTTCTTTTTTTGCTTTTATAATAAGGTACGTCGAACATTTCATAAGGTACACGATGGACTAGAAAGGTGAAAAATCATTTCTATATAACTGCTACGTTATTTTTTTGTCGGTTGTCTTGTTGCCGTTTGTGAAAGATAAACCTATATTTCATTGCTACGTATTCTATATTTTTATCTGTACATTCTTCCTCTGATATTTGAGAAAAGAAGGAAAAGGTGCCTTTCAAAGAAAAAAGGGAGTGAAATCGCACTGATTTTGCACTTGGGCCTATTCGTTCCATGTCTGCAGATGCCATTTCTTAATTACCGAATTGCCTTTAATAAATATTCAAGGTTCATCACTTAAAGGAGAAAAGCTGTGGGGTGGGAGGGGGCAGTCAAAAGAAAGTTGAAAGTGAATTACTTTAGAAAATTGATTGTTTTTGTTAAGTAAAATAAATGAAGTAAGAAGCTGCAGATTTGGGAGAATTATAAAATAGAACGGCGGGTTAGAAAATGATATTCTTGTATTGGTCGAAATTTGGATTGAATTTAATAGCCTTGTCGGTCGTGGTCGAAGTATAAGTTGGCCACAATTTAGTAACGAAGAATCCCTCTCAAGAGAAGCCGATGTTTGGTCGAATAAAGAGATAGACAGTAACAATAAGATAAGGTCAGGTAGAGAGAATATTCTTTAGCTTGTATTTTTTTAGGGTTTCTAAAGAATGTTCCCTATATATAGGAAGAGAAAAAGAGAAAAGAGGATCTTGAACCTTATGAGAGAAACACGTTTGTAAAGTTGACTACTGAGAATATACAAAACTTGTCTTTTCTATTGATTCTTGAGTTCGAGGATACCTTTCATCTACAAGATCCAAGAATCTTGTATTTATCCACGTTTGTTATTATCCACATCACTGACAAAGGGTTGATTGGCCCTTGTCATTCAACATTTGGGCGATATATACTTCTTTATTACATTTATTGCCATTGCATACATTTAATCCACATATCTCTTTGAGTATTCATTAGCAGTCATCGCACACGTCTGACTTGCATTTACTACTCCAGCGCATAAACCTATTTTATCTGTCATCAAACTCATAGAAATAACAGTCATTAAGCTTAACTAGGATTAACCCTTCATCAACTCGTTTAAAGAAAGGATTAACACTTTTTTGACAAAACAATTTGGCGCCGTCTGTGGGGACTTTCTAGTTAAAATCTTTAGTTTCTTCTAGACCTAAAAGAAACACACGCACAACAGTTATCTTTTTTCGTTCGCACGAACTAACAATGGCAGGAAAAGGAGAAGAAGGGCTAAAAGTCATAGTAGATGTCACCGCCAACCTCATGAGTACCATCAACGAAGCCGGTGGAGAAGGTGAAGAAAGTTACACCAAGCGTAACGCCAGGGCGAGGCGGCTCACTCCCTCCCCCCCTCGAAAGTGTGACCATCGCACGAGAAAGGGGCATCTACGTCCACAACCGAAAAAATACCACCAGCAGTAAAAAAAACTACTAGAAGCATGGTTGACAAGTACACTAAATGACTTCCTTGACAAACCCGCCCAAGAAGCAAGTCAGAACATCGCACAAACGGATGTTGAGCCCATTAACGAGCAACCCGCTCCCCCTCCAACAGGTAATACTAACACCGCTATTGATGCAGGCCACAACGCACTCGCAACCATACTAACGAAGATGGAAGAAATGGAAAATAAAAATAAGGCACTCCGAGATCAGATGAAAGAACGCCAAGAAAGGGTTGAAAAGATACCCGGCGCCCTTAAACTCTTTCCCAAATGGGACGTCGGTCGGTTCGTCGAACAATCGTATAGCGAAGAGGCAGCCCCGCACCACATACCCAAAACTTTCCAAATGCCTCCATATTTGAGAATATATGACGACACGACGGACCCCGAAAACCACATCATCCACTACGCCACTGCAGTGAAGGGCAACGACCTTTCAAAGGAACTGGTACTGTCGGTATTGCTGAAGAAGTTCGGAGAAACCCTAACAGGTGGATCCTTAACATAGTACTCACAGCTACCAGCACGGTCAATAACAACATTTAAAGAAATGGCCGACAAGTTTGTAATCGCCCATGCTGGAGCCAAGAAAGTCGAGGCTAGGGTGAACGACATATTCGCCGTTAGACAGTCACCTGGCGAGGGACTCAGGGACTTTCTCGACTGGTTCAACAGATTCAGAATGAGCTTTCCAAAGGTATCTGAAGGGATGGCTATGTCGGTCTTCCAAAATAGGCTGAACAGGAATGGGTCGAGAGCGACCAGAAAATTGCTGAGCAGAATCATGAAATACCCTCCCACCACTTGGGAAGAAATCCACAATGCCTATTGCGTGAGGTTAGAGCAGACGAGGACGACCTCAACGACCCAACTCAACGGCTAATGTCAGTCCAAACAGAGTCGAGAAAAGACTACCACAATGATACCCGAAGAGATCAATCAGGCCACGTCCCAACCGGACAGGCACCAACCTTATGTAAAATAGGCTATTACACCATCTCCTCGCCATATAGAAGGGTCGTCCAGGCCAAATACAGGGACTCAACGAAACGAGAGAGGTATGCCCCCACTCTTATCTACTCACAATTTTTATGTTTCCCCTTCAGAGATAGTATAGTACTGGAGAAGCTCGGCCCGAAGGTGAAGTGGCCGCAAAAGATGAAGTCCGACCCAAACACCAGAAGATCGAATGCTCTTTGCGAGTACCACCAGGAGCGAGGTCATAAAACCGAAGATTTTATAGCTTTGCGACAAGAAGTGGTGAACATGCTCAACCAAGGACACCTAAAAGAGCTGATGAGCGACCGAGGAAGAGACAACCTTGGTCGCGGATGAGAACAACACCAAGTCCTCCCAAAGCCACCCTCCCCCACCCATACCATCCAAATGATCATCGGCGTGGGAGATGAAGCCGCAATCAACCACTTGAAGTTCACCACCACGCATAAACTGAAGCGGTCGATCACACACGAACGGTATGATAACCTCAAAGACAATATAATCTTCGATAAGTTAGATACCCACGGTTTGGATTTCCCTCACCTTGATGCTCTTGTTATTACCTTATGAATTTTGGATACTGATGTAAAAAAAATAATGGTCGACGATGGGATCGACACGTGTATTATCCACCCCCGAGTTCTCGCCCAAATGAGACTCGGGGATAAGATAGTACCCCGTTGCATAACACTGACAGGTTTTAACAATGCAGTTGAGCGGACTTCAGGAGAAATAATGCTACCCATCCTGGCCGGGGGCGTCACCTTAGACACAACGTTCCATATCATGAACCAAGATACAACTTATAACACCATCATAGGGCGACCTTGGATACACGTCATGAGAGCCATTCCATCCAGCTTGTATCAAGTAATCAATTTCCCTACTCCATGGGGGATATTCAGTATTCGAGGCGAACAACGCATGGCCAAGAATGCTATCACATCGCCCAAGACTGTACATACACTCAACAGTTAAAGGGAACGGGCTCAGAAGCATAGAAATTACCAAAGTAGAGGCCCAAACCCGACGAGCAAAGCGACGTCATCAAGGACCCCGCATCGTGGAGGCCACGGGGTCAACGGTAGAAGACCTCGACCCCGTACAAATAGATAAAAACGGCATCAGCAAAAAGTCTTACAACGGCCACAAACTCTCTGAATCAGGTAATTTTCATAAATTTTTAACTGACAATGCAGATCGATTTGCTTTCTCCCATGCAGATATGCTAGGTATCTCAAAGGAAATCGCTACGCACAAATTAAATGTAGATCCATTCTACCCACCAGTACGGAAAATGAGAAGAAAATTCAACGCTGCAATCAACGAAGCAGTCCGAGAGGAGGTGGAAAAGCTACTAGCCAACGGCTCCCTCATAGAGTCCAAATACCCCCCAATGGGTTGCCAACGTAGTCATGGTGAAAAATAAAAATGGGAAGTGCGCATGTGCGCAGACTTCACAGACCTAAACAAAGCGTGCCTAAAAGACTCTTTTTCGCTGTCGCACATTGACCAACTCATCGACGCAACGGCAGGACACGAACTGCTGAGCTTCCTGGACGCCTATTCAGGGTACAACCAAATCCTCATGGAGGAGGAAGACCAGGAAAAGACCACTTTCATAACTCACCAAGGGACGTATTGCTATAAAGTCATGCCATTTGGGTTAAAGAACACAAGTGCAACCTACCAAAGGCTGGTCTCCAAGATGTTCAAAGACTAGCTTGGCAAAACAATAAAAGTATCATAGACGATATGTTTGTCAAATCCAAAAGGAAAGAAGATCATATCGATCACCGGAAAGAAGCCTTCAATATACTGAGTCATTACGGCATGAAGCTAAACCCCGAAAAGTGTGTCTTTGGCGTAACCTCGGGGAAGTTCCTCGATTTCCTGGTGTCACAAATAGGCATAGAAGTCAACCCCGACCAGATCAAAGCCATCGAAGGAATACCTGAAGTACTGACCAGCAAGAAATAGATGCAAAAGTTGACCGACCGTATAGCCTCCCTATCGAAATTTTTCTCACGATCCTCCAGTAGTGGTCACAAATTTTTCAACGTACTCAAGAAATACAACATGCTCCAATGGAACTCGAAATGCATTGAAGCTTTAAAGGAGCTAAAGGCGTATCTGTCCTTGCCTTCACTGCTCGCCAAAGCAGAACCCGACGAATGCCTCCTGATATATTTGGATGTGTCAGAAGTAGTGGTAAGTGCAGTGCTGGTCCGTGAAAACAAAGGTACGTAGTCTCCAATTTACAATATTAGCAAAACCATGGTCGATGCCGAAACAAGGTACCCCCCACATCGGTAATGATGCGTGGCTAGAATTCATGGTTTAACACGTTATATGACTTACATTTTATGTGCGTTAATGATAAAAATACACTTTTTATGTGCATAATGGAGTCTATTTCATGTGTAGGTCAATTGGAGATGGAAGTAGAGCTAAATGGATGCAAATACGTCGAAAATACGCTCAAGAGGCGAAGAGGAGTGCACCGGGCTATAGCCAGGAATTTGAGCCTTAAGTCCAGGCCTAGCCTGGCGTTATCCAGGCACCAGAGCCCAAACGCCAAGCATGGCCAGGCGTTATCCAGGCGCCAGAGCCCAAACACCAGCCCTGGCCAGGCGTTATCCAGGCGTTTGTCCTGTAACGCCTGGCCCCTGATCCAGTCAAATCCGAGTTTTGAAGAGTTTTAAGTGTTTCCCGGTTGGAATAGAAGTCTCCTACACGTTAAGGGTGTATACCAAACATATAAATAGACCCAAAACACAACTTGAAGGGGGAGGAAGACATTAAAGTAAAGAAAAACCTGTGGATTACTACTCCGCGAAGCAAACATTGATTTTTATAGCTTTTATTTATTATTTTGTAGTTCAATTATGCAAGTTACT
>ML315600.1:0-43080 GCA_005239505.1 Nicotiana paniculata
CCCCAATTAAAAAAACCCAAACAGTCAGTCCCCCACCCATTTTTAACCAAAATAAACTCGCTTGGAGCCCATCGGTCCCACAAAAATTGTAGATTCTCTGTCCCTCATCCTAACTAAGGCGTTATCTCGTAGTGGGTTGCTCGTTTCAGCTCCAAATCACTAAATCTTCAAGTTTCCAAAAAATTAAATCGAAGTATTCCAACTTAGTTTTTATTAAAACTCATGTATAAAAAAGGCCTATTAGTTATTTTTTACTGTGCTCTATGTTATTTCGTGATTGTTTTTTGATTTAATTAATTTGTTTTTTTTTTCGGATTATATTATTAATGTGATAAAAAAAATTAGTAAAATAGAGAAATTATTATTAGTTGTTAAAAAAATATTAATTAGTTACTTTTTATCGTGGCATATATTTTTTCGTGATTGTTTTGTGAATAAATTAGTTTATTATTTCTATCCGGTTTAGATTATTTATTTGCTAAAAGACTAGTAAAATAGATAAATTATTATTTTTGTAATGTAGTACCCTTTTAGCGTAGTAAAATGTAGTGCCCTTTAGGCGTAGTATCTTTGTAGTTATTGAAATTAATCATTTAATTATCTGTTAAATTCAAAAATATCTGAAAAAAGCTGATAGTTCAAACACAAATTCTCTCGAATTCTAGACAACAAACGTAAGAAAATAACATGAGAAAACAACAATATTTGTCAAACTAGTATTGTTATATGAATATTTAATAATTAAATCAAATATAGTTATGAAAATTAATTATTTAATTTTATTATAGTAAAATATAGGTGAGTAACAAACAAATATAACATAATAAACTAAAATATAAAATAATAAACTAACATATAAAATAACAGACCCGTTGAGTGATAAACTAGGGAAATTTTCTCATCATGAACACAAGAACATTGGATACCTTGGTGCTACTAAGCCTCAAATATCGAGTCGGGAACCAAAGTGTGCTAAAATGGCGTGGGATAGCCACTTTTTAACATGGTATTTAGTTTTTATCCAGTATTTTTAATGCTGAGCAAAAATAGCCACTACTCTATTAAAATTAATATAAAAAGACGTTTTTACCCTTTTCTTCATGAGTGCTGTGTAGATATTAAGGACATGGTATCCTTAATATTTACACTGCACACATGAAGTTAAGAACGCCATGTCCTTAATATTTACACTGATCATATGAAGTTAAGGACATGATGTCCTAAAGTTTAACAACGGAAGATGCAAATACATGACACTTTGTCCTTAATATTAACACATCATTTATGAAGTTAAGGACACTATGTCCCTTATATTTACCAACACTCATAAAGTTAAGGGCACTATGTCCTTAATATTTACATTGCACACATGAAGTTAAGAACACAATGTCCTTAACATTTACACTGTACATATGAAATTAAGGACATGAGGTCCTAAAGTTTAACAACAGAAGGTGCAAAATACAAGTTAAGGACATTAAGTCCTTAACAGTTACACTACACATATGAAGTTAAGGACGCCATGTCCTTAAAATTTACACTGTAAATATAAAGTTAAGGACATGATGTCCTAAAGTATAATAACGGAAAGTGCAAATACATGACACTTTATCCTTAATATTTACACATCATTCATGAAGTTAAGGACACCATGTCCTTAATATTTACACAGCATTCATGAAGTTAAGGACACCATGATGATACTCATTTCTTAATTCCCCATTTGTTTGATGCGAAAAGAATGTTAGTTTTTATTTTGTGGTAAGGCATGTCAATGTAGTTCTACATGCTCATTGATGAAAAGAAATTCTGAAACCCAGTAAGTAGGAAAGAAGAAAACAAAGTGTGGTGAAGTTAGCAGGGGCAATAACTGTCAAATAGGCATAGAAAATTGATAGAAGAAACCAAAGTGTGGTGTATGAATCTATATAGAAGCAAAACATGTTTGTATATGTGCTCAGATAAGTGTCCAAGAAGTTGTAACCATTAAAGGAACTATAAGATTACTAGTGCAGTACTGCGTTCTGGTTTATTGCATAACCACAGGGGTATTTTCGTTTGGGCGGGTAAAATATTATTAAGCACTGGCTAAAAAGTAGATATTTTTTAAACAATGGCTAAAAAGTAAAGACATCTCTAAATAGTGGCTAACCGTCAACTTCCCCCCTCTCCCCCCCCCCCCCAAAGTTTGGCTCATTCGGACTCAAACTAATTATTGTTATATGAATTAACAATTAAATCTTGTATAGTTATGAAAATTAATTATTTAATTTTAGTATAGTCAAAAATAGGTTAGTAACAAACAAACATATAAAATAATAAACTAACTTATAAAATAATAAACCAACATATAAAATAAGAAACAAACATATTAAATAATAAGCAAACATATAAAATAGTAAACTAACATATAAAATATTAAAGTAACATATAAAATAATAAACTAACATATAATATATAATTATATTATAGAAAATGTATCAACCTAATTAACAATATAGTAAAAATACGGAATAAATTTTAATATTAAATATATTGCAGTATATTTAAAGATGTTAAGCAATGAAAAAGAAAAGTACTTTAATTAATGTTATTCAATTTACAGTAGTCGTCATGGAGGTTCCGCATGTGCATCACGGGCCTGCCTCGCTAGAGCTATTGTTGCTATAGGCCGAGCATAGGTCGTCGTACATATGGGAGGGGTAGTTATTGGCCCAGACGTTCTGTGCTAGACGAGTGGACAATATGTGGGACTTTATTAGGCCCACCATCTCCATCCCTGTATAGTTAGACGCCTTCAGGATACAGATTTCTATAGGATTATTGAGATCGGCCGGTTGCAGCTGGATTGGTCGTTGATCACGGCTTTGATAGAGCGGTGGCGACCAGAGACGCACACATTTTATTTACCCATTGCCGAGGCTACTATCACACTTCAGGACGTGGAGGTTCTGTATGGGCTGCCGGTTGATAGACATCATGTAGCTTTACCGCATGCTCTCAGAGATTATAAGGGATTGCAGTACCTGGAGATGTTACAGCGGCTCACCGGCTTCCAGCAAGCGGAGGAGGCTGCATTAGTTGGGGCTAGTCGTCTGCAGTTGACGCACGTCCAGCTGCATCAGGAGGCGATGCATGCAGACATTACGGATGATACACCGGATCTTCATGTTAACCGGTACACGAGATTGTTGATGCTTCTTATGTTTGGAGGAGTATTTTTCCCGAACACTTCGGGAAACCTAGTCAGCTTGAGATTTCTTCATCATCTTGAGCGGCTAGATGATTTACCTAGATACAGCTGGGTGCAGGTGTTCTTGGTTACTTGTATAGGCAGATGTGCCAGTATCACCACCCAATTTCCCCTCCGAAGGTATCTTGACAACACCTAGTCTCTACGACTAGGTAAGCCTAATTGCGGAAACCCATATTAAATAAAAGCAATAGAAATAAAGACGAAATAAGAGAGTCTACAATGAAAACGTCGCCACTTGGCGCATACAAAATACAACTTTTCCCAAAACCCGGAACATCACTTTAGTCACAAGATCTGTCTCAAAATAGCTCTATAAAACCAGAGGAATTTACATGAAAAGGAAATCTATCTAAATCTGGAGTTGAAGGTGACTCGAAGGACTCTGCGGACGCGGCATAATTACCTTTCAGTCTCCTAAAAGCTGCTGCTCGGACCCCTAGCCACGAAACTAAGCGATGGTACCTGGATCTGCACACGAAAAAAATATGTGCAGGAAAGGGCATGAGTACACCACAAATTGGTACCCAGTAAGTTCCAAGCCTAACCCCAGTCGAGTAGAGACGAGGTCAGGTTAAGGCTCTACTAGATTTTTATAGTAAAACAGTATAAAAAATGTGAACAACGATTTATAATAAGCTGAGGCAAATCAGTAGAAATAATGAGCAAAAAGGAAATAATAACAGGGAGCTCTTGGCTCAGCACAACATATATCACAATAATAAGTATGCAATGCAGTACAGGGGGAAAGCTCCCTGAATCTCGTATGTAGTCCCAATTTAAATATGCAATGCAGTACAGGGGGGAAAGCTCCCAAAATCTCGTCCGTAGTCCCAATTTAAATATGCTATGCAGTACAGGGGAAAGCTCCCGGAATCTCGTCCATAGTCCCAATTTAAATATGCAATACAGTACAGGAGGAAAACTCCCGGAATCTCATCTGTAGTCCCAATTTAAATATGCAATGCAGTACAAATACATGATACAATTTTTATTTAAAACAGTTCAGGGAAAATCACAGGCAAAATATGGATAAAACTACCTAAGAATGGTACATATAGTAATAACTAGGGAAAATTCAAGTAAAACAGGTAGGCATGCTATTTCCTAATCTAAACTACATAGTCGATACAGGAATCAGTGAAATAGGAGTGAAATGATTTAAGTCATGGAGGGAAAATGGAGTTTTTGCAACAATGGCATGTGTACGTACTTGTCACCTCACGCACACAGTGCCCAATCAACATAAATAGTATTGAAACAGCTTCGGGGAAGTCCCCAACACAGAGTTAGGCAAGCCACTTACCTCGACTACGCTACTCAACTCGAAACTACGCTCTTACCACGAGTATCCAACTCCGAATGGCCCAAATCTATTCAATTCGATTGCATAATGTAAATATCACTTTAAGGAATCAAAATAGCTAATAAGTTCGAAGCTAATACGCGAAATTAGGAAAATCGCCCAAAAAGTCCCCCGGGTCCACGCCTCAGAATCGAGTGAAAGTTACAAATTTAGAACACCCATTCACTCACGAACTCACACGAACAAGAATCATCGAAAACCAACGACAAAATCCTATTAAATTCTCGGGTTTTCTACTTAGGAAAACTTCTTCCCATTTGCATGATTTTCACCTAAATCCCTTAATTGCATGGAAGAGAAGGCCATAGATTAATGATATACAAAGGGAATAGGGTTAGGAATTGTTACCTATGAAGCTTATCCTCAAAACTCACTCCAAATCGCCTACACCCGAGCTCCAAATGATTTTAGAAGTTATGAAATACAAGCCCTCGAATCTGATAAATCTGCCCAGCGATTTCTGCACCTGCGCCCCCTTGGACCGCACCCGCGGAATATCTATCGCAGGTGCGAAAACCCACTAAAAGGCCTGGGGCCTCACTTGCGGTCAATTGGCCGCATCTGTGGCTCCGCACCTGCGAGGACTGGGTGACTTGGCCAAGCTCGCGCCTGCGAGCCCCTCATCCGCACCTGCGGAAGGTCCATCGCAACTGCGAGACACCAGAACCAACAATGGTTCAGTTGTTCTTCCAAGTTCTAAATTCACCCGTTGAGCATCCAAAACATCCCCGAGGCCCCCGAGACCTCAACCAAACTTACCAACCAGTCCTAATACCTTATCCAAACTTAGTCAAGCCTCCAAAATACATCACATAACACAAAAATCACCAATTACACATGGATTCAAGCCTAAGAACTTATGAAATTTCCAAAATCTACCACCGATGTCGAAACACATCAAAACTAGTCTGAATGACCTCAAATTTTACACACAGGTCATAATTGATACAACAGACCTACATCCACTCTTGGAATTCCATTCCGATCCCGATATCAAAATACCACATATCGGTCGAAATCGCCAAAATTCTAACTTTCGCCAATTCAAGCCTAAATCTACTACACACCTCGAAAGCACATCCCGGACACGCTCGTAACTCCGAAATCACCCAACGGAGCTAATGGAGTCGACGGAATTCCATTCCAGATCCCGTCTTCCCACAGTTCCAACTATGGTCCGATTTCTAAGGCTTAAACTCACATAGAAGGACTATGTGTCCAAAAACTCTCCGAATTTCACCACCCCATGCTCCAACAAGTCCCAAAAGTAGAAATAGACATGGGGAAAACAGTTATTAGGGGATCGGGGCGCTAACTCTCAAAACGACCTACCGGGTCGTTACATTCTCCCCCTCTTAAGAAAATCATTCATCCTCGAACGAGTATAAAGACATACCTGAAGCTGTGAAAAGATGAGGGTACTGACTGTGCATATCCTGCTCGATCTCCCAAGTCGCCTCCTCGACCGGCTGACCCCTCCACTGAACCTTTACTGACACAATATCCTTTGACCTGAGCTTTCTGACCTGTCTATCCAATATAGCTACTGGCTCCTCAACATATGATAAATCCTTGTCCATTTGGACTGAACTGAAATCCAAAACATGAGTCGGGTCACCGTGATACTTTCGGAGCATGGAGACGTGGAATACCGGATGAACTCCTACTAGGTTGGGAGGTAGGGATAGTTATAAGCAACCTCCCCAACACGTCGCAACACCTCAAAAGGGCCAACAAATCTCGGAATCAGCTTACCCTTCTTCCCGAACCTCATGATGCCCTTCATAGGCGATACCCGAAGCAAAACTCGATCACCAGCCATAAATGCCAAAACACGAACCTTCTGGTTCGCATAACTCTTCTGCCTGGACTGAGCTATGCGAAGTCTCTCCTGAATCACCTTCACCTTGTCCAGGGCATCCTGGACCAAATCTGTACCCAACAATCAGGCCTCACCCGACTCAAACCATCCCACTGAGGACCGGTACCGTCTACCATACAAAGCCTCATACGGCGCCATCTGAATGCTGGACTGGTAGCTGTTATTATAAGAAAACTCTGTAAGTGGAAAGTATCGGCCCCATGAGCCTCCGAAATCCATCACACGGGCACGAAGCATATCCTCAAGAATCTGAATCGTGCTCTTGGACTGCCCGTCCGTCTGAGGGTGAAAGGTTGTACTCAACTCTACTCTGGTGCCTAGCTCCTGCTGAACGGCTCTACAGAACCATGAAGTGAACTGTGTACCTCTGTCTGAAATGATAGATACTGGAATACCTTGGAGGCGAACAATCTCCCTAATATAAATCTCCACAAACCTCTCGGAGGAGTATGTAATCAACACATGAATGAAATGGGCTGACTCAGTCAGCCGATCCACAATCACTCAAATAGCATCGAACTTCTTCAAAGTTCGAGGAAGTCCAACCACGAAGTCCATGGTGATCTGCTCCCACTTCCACTCTAGAAGCTCAATCTGCTGAAGTAACCGTCCTGGTCTCTGATGCTCATATTTGACTTGCTGACAGTTGAGACATTTGGCCACAAAATCCACTATATCCTTTTCATCCTTCTCCACCAATAGTGCCGTCTCAGATCCTGGTACATCTTCGTGGTTCCCGAATGAATGGAATACTGTGAGCTATGGGCCTCCTCAAGAATCAACTCCTGAAGCCCATCCACATTGGGCACACAGATCCGACCTTGTATCCTCATCACACTGTCATCTTCTATAGTCATATCCCTGGCGTCACCTTGCCGAACCCTGTCCTGAAGAACCAGAAGGTGGGGATCATCATATTAGCGCTCTCGAATGCGGTTATAAAGAGAAGACCAGACCGAGCCACCACACAAGCTAAAACCTGGAAAGGCTCCGAAAGTTTCAACCTCACAAACTGACTGGCTAAGGACTGAATATCTAAGGCTAAGGGCCTCTCAACTGCCGGAAGATATGCCAAACTCCCCAAACTCTCCGCCCGACGACTCAAGGCGTCGGCCACCACATTGGCCTTCCCTGGGTGGTATAATATAGTGATGTCATAGTTCTTTAGCAACTCCAACCATCTCCACTAGCACAAATTGAGTTCCTTCTGCTTGAATATGTGCTGCAAACTCCAGTGATCGGTGAAAATCTCACAAGGAACACCATATAAATAATGACGCCATATCTTCAGGGCGTGAACAATCGCTGCCAACTCGAGATCATGAACTGGATAGTTCTTCTCATGCACCTTCAACTGTCTGGACGTGTAGGAAATCACCCTACCGTCCTGCATCAAAACCGCTCCGAGGACAATCCTCGAAGCATCACAATAGACAGTATAGGACCCTGAACCCATAGACAATACCAACACTGGAGCTGAAATTAGGGTTGTCTTGAGCTTCTGAAAGCTCCCCTCACACTCCTCAGTCCACCTGAACGAAGCACCCTTTTGAGTCAACCTGGTCATTGGTGCTGCAATGGATGAAAAATGCTCCACAAAACGGCGATAGTACCCAGCCAAACCAAGGAAACTGCGGATATCCATAGCGGATGACGGTCTAGGCCAAATATGCACCGCCTCCACCTTCTTCGGATCTACCTTGATCCCATCCCAAGACACTATGTGGCCCAAGAATTCCACTGAGTCAAGCCATAACTCACATTTAGAAAATTTTGCATACAATCTCTTCTCCCTCAAAGTCTGAAGCACAGTCTTCAAATGATGCTCATGATCTTCCCGTGATCGAGAATACACCAGGATGTCGTCAATAAACACAATGACGAAGAAATCAAGATAAGGCCGGAACACATTGTGAATCAAATGCATAAAAGCTGCTGGAGCATTGGTCAGCCCAAATGACATAACAAGAAACTCATAGTGGCCATATCTGGTCCTGAAGGCAGTCTTCGGGATATCCGACTCCCAAATCTTCAACTGATGAAAGCCAGAACGCAAGTCAATCTTGGAGAATACCCTGGAACCCCATAGCTCGTCGAATAAATCATCAATGCAAGGCAAAGGATACCTATTCTTCACGGTGACCTTGTTCAACTGCCGATAATCAATACACATACACATAAAACCATTTTTTTTTCTTCACAAACAATACTGGAACACCCCAAGGTGATACACTGGGTCTGATGAAACCCTTATCAAGCAACTCCTGTAACTGCTCCTTCAACTCCTTCAACTCAGGAGGAGCCATACGGTAAGGAGGGATAGAAATGGGCTGAGTGCCCCGCAACAAATCAATTGTCGAAGTCAATATCTCTGTCGGGCGGCATACCAGGAAGATCAGTTGGGAATACATCAGGAAAGTCCCTCACTACTGGAACTGACTCAACTTTTAGGGTATCACCACTAACATCTCTCACATAGGCCAAGTACGCATCACACCCCTTCTCAACCATCCGCTGAGCCTTAAGAAATGAAATGACCCTGCAAGGAGTATACTCTAAGGTACCTCTCCACTCAAATCTCCGCAAGCCTGGCATAGCCAGCGTCACGATCTTAGCGTGACAATCAAGAATAGCATAAAGGGGTGACAACCAGTCCATGCCCAAGATAACATCGAAATCTACCATGCTGAGTAATAATAAATCACCCCTGGTCTCAGAACCACTAAGAGAAATCAAACAAGACTGATTTACACGGTCCACAACTAGAGAGTCTCCCACATGAGTAGATACATAGACAGGGGAACTCAAAGTATCCCGACATATCCCCAAATGTGGAGCAAAATAAGAGGACACATATGAATACGTAGAGCCTGGATCAAATAATACTAATGCATCCCTATGGCAGACAGGTACAATACCTGTGATGACCGAGTCTAAAGCAACAGCCCCGGAACGCGGTGGAAGGGCATAGTATCTTTCCTGGCCTCCCCCTCTAGGGCGACCTCTACCTCCCCGACCCCCACCTCGAGCTGGCTGAGGAGGTGGAGTGGCAGCTGGGGCTGGAAGAATAGCCGGAGGACCCAGCGGAGCAGGTGGAGGCTAATAAGACTATGGAGGCGTTCCCCGTCTGGCCCTGGGGAAATCTCTAATCAATTGATGAGTGTCACCACACTCAAAACAACCTCTCGAAGGACGATGTGGCTGAGACTGAATAGGAGCTGGCATGCTGGGCTGGACGGAAATAGCACCTCGAACTGGAGGCAGCTGGATACTGGCGGTGCATAATAGAACTCCTGAGGTCTAGGTTGAGCTTGAATACCGCTGGCTGCTGGAAGGGCTGAATGAACAAGGCGACCCACAAAGCCCTTACCATGACGTGTTGTTGGTGCACGAGCTCCTGAAAAATAGCCAGTCTCTCGAGACCTCTTGGCCTCCCTCTCCTCTCTGTCCCGGGCGAACATGCCCTCTCTCTCCTGGCAATACTCACTGCCTGCTGGTAAGTGATATCCATCTCCAAATCTCTGGCCATACTGGTCTGAATACTAGGATGGAGTCCCTCAATGAAGCGGAGAACCCACTTTCTGACTGTGGCAACCAAGACTGGGGCATGCCGAGCTAACTCATTGAAACGGACTGCATACTCTGACACACTCATCGTACCCTGGCGCAATTGCTCAAACTCCGCGCGCCAAGTATCCTTCAGGCTCTGAGGGACATACTCTCGCAAAAACATCTTTGAAAACTGAGTCCAAGTGAGTGAGGCTGCCTCGTCTGGACTACTCAGCTTATTGGCCCGCCACCACTGATATGTCGCTCCCCTCAGCTGGAAAGCGGTGAAAGAAACCACACTGGTCTCCACAATGCCCATAGTGCGGAGAATACAATGACACTCCTCAAGAAATCCCAGAGCGTCATCTGAAGCTAGTCCGCTGAAAGTAGGTGTGTGGTACTTTGTATACTTCTCGAGCCTGAGATGCTCGGCCTCAGAAGCCGCTGCCCTAACATCATGCTGAACTGGAGCTGCTGGGGGCATAGGAATATACTCTGGGGCCTGATCAACATGGCCCCTCTGATCAGGAGTGCGAGCTGCGGGAGTGTGTGCCCCTCCCCCGGCTTGAGATGTAGCAGGAGCTATCGGAAATAGTCTAGCCTGCGCTAGAGTACTGAACATGCTCATGAACTAAGCGAAGGACTCTTGCGAGGCTGGAGCAGCAATAGGGATCTTCTGTGTCGGATCTCCAGTTGGCGCTGCCATAAGCTCCATTACCGCTGCTCTCGCTAGTGCTTGGGCTGCACCACGAGGTCGTCCTCTACCTCGGCCCCGACCTCTGATGGCTCTGGCAGGGGGCTCGGGTGCCTGGTCGTCGGTCCTCCTAGTACGGGTCCTCACCATCTGTGGGAAAGAGTAGAATAGAATTTTAGAATTTTTGATGTCAATAACTCGCACGAAAAAGGAAATCAAAGAATATGATTGTTCCTAACTGTTAATAGCCTTCCGAAGATATATACGAACGTCTCCGCACTGATCTGTGAGACTCTAATAAACCGGCTTGTGACTTGTGACTCCTATGAACCTAGACGCTCTGATACCAACTTGTCACGACCCGATTTTCCCTCCGAAGGTATTGTGACGACACCTAATCTCTACGACTAGGTAAGCCTAATTGCAGAAACACATATTAAATAAAAGCAATAGAAATAAAGACGAAATAAGTGAGTCTACAATGAAACCATCGCCACTTGGCGCATACAAAATACAACTTTTCTCAAAACCCGGAACATCACTTTAGTCACAAGCTCTGTCTCAAAATAGCTCTATACAACGAGAGGTAATTTACATGAAAAGGAAATCTATCTAAATCTGGAAGGACTCTGCGGACGCGGCATAATTACCTTTCGCTCTCCTAAAAGCTGCTACTCGGACCCCTAGCCACGAAATTGAGCACTGGTACCTGGATCTGCACACGAAAAAAATATGTGCAGGAAAGGGCATGAGTACACCACAAATTGGTACCCAGTAAGTGCCAAGCCTAACCCCAGTCGAGTATTAACGAGGTCAGGTTAAGGCTCTACTGGATTTTTATAGTAAAACAGTATAAAAAATGTGAACAGAGAGATATAATAAGCTGAGGCAAATCAATAGAAACAATGAGAAAAAAGGAAATAATAATAGAGAACCCTCGGCTCAGCACAACATATATCACAATAATAAGTATGCAATACAGTACATGGGGAAAGCTCCCAGAATCTCGTCCGTAGTCCCAATTTTAATATGCAATGCAGTACAGGGGGGAAAGCTCCCAGAATCTCGTCCGTAGTCCCAATTTAAATATGCTATGCAGTACAGGGGCAAAGCTCCGGGAATCTCGTCTGTAATCCCAATTTAAACATGCAATGCAGTATAGGAGGAAAACTCCCGGAATCTCGTCAGTAGTCCAATTTAAATATGCAATGCAGTACAAATACAGGATACAATTTTTGTTTAAAATAGTTCAGGAAAAATCAAAGGTAAAATATGGATAAAACTACCTAAGCATGGTACATATAGTAATAACTAGGGAAAATTCAAGTAAAACAGGTAGGCATGTTATTTCCTAATCTAAACTACATAGTCGATACTGGAATCAGTGAAATAGGAGTGAAATGATTTAAATTATGGAGGAAAAATGGAGTTTTTGCAACGATGGCCCGTGTACGTACTCGTCACCTCATGCACATGGCTCCCAATCAACATAAACAGTATTAAAACAGCCTAGGGGAAGTCCCCAACACAGAGTTAGGCAAGCCACTTACCTCGACTGCGCTACTCGACTAGAAACCACACTCTTGCCACGAGTATCCGACTCCGAATGGAAAATCTATTCAATTCGATTGTATAATGTAAATATCACTTTAAGGAATCAAAATAGCTAATATGTTTGAAGCTAATACGCGAAATTAGGAAAATTGCCCAAAACGTCCTCCGGGCCCACACCTCGGAATCGAGTGAAAGTTATAAATTTAGAACACCCATTCACTCACGAACTCACACGAACATGAATCATCGAAAACCAACGAAAAAATCCTATTAAATTCTCAAATTTTCTAATTAGGAAAACTTCTTCCCATTTGCATGATTTTTCACCTAACACCCTTAATTGCATGGAAGAAAAGGCCATAGATTAATGATATACAAAGGGAATAGGGTTAGGAATTGTTACCTATGAAGCTTATCCTCAAAACTCTATCCAAGTCGCCTACACCCGAGCTCCAAATGATTATAGAAGTTATGAAATCCAAGCCCTCGAATCTGATATATCTGCCCAAGGATTTCCGCACCTGCGCCCCCTTGGACTACACCTGCGGTCCCACTCCTGTGGAATATCTATCGCAGGTTCAAAAACCCACTAAAAGGCCTAGGGCCGCACTTGCGGTCAATTGGCCGCATCTGCGACTCCGCACTTGCGAAAAACAAACCACACCTGCGAGGACTGGGTGACTTGGTCAAGCCCGCACCTGCGATCCCCTCGTCCGCACATGTGTGTCCGCACCTGTGAAAGGTCCATCGGATGTGCGAGACACCAGAACCAGCAATGGTTCAGTTGTTCTTCCAAGTTCTAAATTCACCCGTTGAGCATCTGAAACATCCCCGAGGCCCCTGGGACCTCAACCAAACTTACCAACCAGTCCTAATACCTTATCCAAACTTAGTCGAGCCACCAAACACATCACATAACACCAAAATCACCAATTATACATGGATTCAAGCCTAAGAACTTATGAAATTTCCAAAATCTACCACTGATGCCGAAACACATCAAAACTAGTCCGAATGACCTCAAATTTTACACACATGTCACAATTGATACAATGGACCTACAGCCACTCTCGGAATTCCATTCCGAGCCAAAATTCTAACTTTCGCAAATTCAAGCCTAAATCAACTACATACCTCGAAAGCACATTCCGGACACATTCCTAACTCCGAAATCACCTAACGGAGCTAACGTAGTTGACGGGATCCCATTCCGGACCCATCTTCCCACAGTTCCAGATATGGTCCGATTTCTAAGGCTTAAACTCACATAGAAGTACTATGTGTCCAAAAACTCACCGAATTTCACCACTCAATTCTCCAACAAGTCCCAAAAGCAGAAATTGACATGGGGAAAATAGTTATTAGGGGATCGGGGCGCTAACTCTCAAAATGATCTACCGGGTCGTTACAGCCGGGCAAGCATGGGCACCCATCGAGACGTTGCCGTATTTTTGCCGTTACTGCAGGTGAAAATATAGTCAATTTGTTTTATGATTATAATATACACAGTAAAAATATACCTTAAATTTTATGTCCACATTGTATATTAGGTTTGGGCTTGGGAGCGGTTCGTGCAGTTGCAGTCACCTCTACCACACATCGCTCCGGATGCACCACCTCCACCATTTCTCCCTTTATCTAGGAGGTAGGATGATAGGCGAGGCTATGTACACGAGGTCGAGGCTCGACATAATCTCCCCTATTGCAGGGATTTGTTGGTTTTCTGGAGGGCGCGCAGGTAAATGTATACTTAAGTTTACTTGGCCTGGCTTTATATGTGTTGCGCATACTCATGATTCTTGTTTTTACTTAATAGTTCATTTGGATGCCATACAATGATGAACTAATAGTTGGTTTGCCTGATTATTGCTCGACCGACCAACTTATGTAGAGCTCTTCTATCCCGTTGAAGTGCGACCGCATGCCACTTTTAAAATGATGGCATGTACCAATCTCATATAAAATAAAGAAATGTGAGGTAAAGGAACTTCCATGGTATATCTGTCTTGATCGGAGACAGTGTCGGGGTCGAGATGGCACGCCCTCCCCAGCATACTCAGCCAACCCATGATTTTCTTCTCCGATTTTGCATTTTGGGTGGCCAAGGCATCAACCCGAGTCCCCAATTCTGTGACCGAGGTGCGCAACCCTGCCATGTCCTGTTCTAAGGTTGTCATTCGCATACTCCGTCGGACTTCAGATGTACCTTCAACCTCTGCAACATGTTCATGTGGGGGTAAGGCAGGCCCAACCTCATCATGCCCTTCATCGCCCTCATCCGATGCATTAGAATCATCACTATGAGCAGCACCAGGTGCCACCGTATCCTTCCCAATGGTCACTTTGTTTGCTCGGAACTTTGCTTCTTTCTTCACCTTGCCATCCACATTTGGGTTCTCTAGCACCCTTGCCGCCCGGCACAATCGCGTGACCAGAGAGGGGAAGAAAAACCCATACCTCTTCAGTGGTGAACCTATGAACATCTCAGACTGAATAACCTTGGACACATCAAAATCGTGGCCATTCACAAAGCACCAGATCAAGGCAACTCTTGGATCATTTACCTCAGTTGTGTTGTGTGACGGTATCAGGCGACTATTGATGATGTACAACCAACACTTTCCTTCAAAGGTGAGTGAGGCGGAGTGCAACTTCGATTTCGGCACAACCCACACTACCTCTTTGTCTGGTACACAGATAGTTCTGAAAAACATGTGCCATGTGATTGGTTCTCGCCTGTAAGTATCATAGTAATCCTCCTCCCCATTGAATATAGGCAATCGATACACTCTCCTGATGGATTCTATCGAGTCATCCACCCTCTTGTGTCACACAGTGCATATGTGATCCTCATGTTCGGAGCAGTTGGCGTAGAAATCTCGGACAAGCATCAAATTTCCCTCTTCCGGCTCTTCGAAGAAAATTTCCAGCCTGCGTCTGATCAACTCCCGATAAATATTAGGGCACTCATCCTGGAGGGACGCCCTGTCAATACCCCTTTATGGTATAGGCTTTCTAGTAGCCTTCAAACTGAAACGGCCTTGGTATGATCAAACTAAGGTGCACTGGCTGAAGCCCATGCCCGGGACAAGCCTCCATGACCACTTGACGAGGAACCGGTAGTTTGTCTCTTCTTTGAAGGTATCATGGTACCTACACAACAAACACCACTATCAGTAATCAACGGAATATTTGAACCAATGGTGGTTACTCAGACTTCACTCGCACAATTGGTCACAATTTACATTCAAAACTCATTGTGGCAATTCAGCAAACACTTAATGTGCACATTTCCCCCAATTTACTCAAAGACCCAATCAAACTTCCATTCTTCAAAAACTCAACAATGTCTTCCCCAACTCAACCAAATCTATTATCCTCACATGCCAATATATATAATAACAATCTAAACAAAGACAAGAGTAACCATAACTTCTACTATCCTACACTTAAAATAGTAAAGGAAAATAATGTAACAAATTGAAAAAAAACTACAAAAAAAAAAGAGAAAGTAGAATCATGTTACTTACTTGAAGCTCTTGTGATGAATGGAGATTGGGGAGTGGTTGAATAGAGAAGAAGAAGATTGTTGTTGATTTGAGAAATTGGGGGAGATGAAGAGGAAGGGCGTGGGGTTTTTTTGGGGGAAGGGGGAGGGTTTTTAGATTTTGTTNCGGTATTTAGGAGAGAAATAAGTAGAGAAAAATAAATAAATAAAATATAAACTGAACGGTGCCCCTATTCGTCGTCAATTCGCGGTCGTAGATGTGGGGAAGATATCCTCTCAAAATCCGCGGCACAATCTGCGGGCGCGGTCGTGGGGCAATACAGAGGCCAAAATACGTGGTCGAATTCGCGGCCGCAAATTTCGACCCCTGGGAAATTTTTTCTTTTTCGCCCTTTTACCTATCTCCGGGTTAATTTTGTCACCCGAGTCTTTCCGATGTGCATAATTTCATCCCTGCACATTAGCAAATCGATCAATATCATCATCATTCAAAATCAATTACAATAAGAATAAACAAAAACAATGGGTTGCCTCCCAAAAGGCGCCTAATTTTAACGTCTCTACAAAGACAATTTACAACAAACCATGGGTTGCCTCCCAGGAAGCGCCTGATTTAACGTCGCGACATGACGCAGACTTTCATTATTACTCTTCGCTCGCATATTGGGGCTCTTCCAAAGATATCACTGCTCTATCCCCCTTTTCTTCGACCATTCCAAGGTAATGTTTCAACCTTTGCCCATTCACCGTGAGCTTATTTGTTCCATCTTCGGATTCGATTTCTACAGCTTCACTTGAGAACACTGGCACCACTCTGTAGGGTCCTGACCATCAGGACATCAATTTACCCAGAAACAATCTTAATCTCGAGTTGTATAACAACACTAGATCTCCGGGTTTGAAGTTCCAATCTAGAATGTGCTTATCATGCATCATTTTAATCCTTTCTTTTGTACAATCTTGCATTCTAAAATGCATGGAACCTGAATTCCTTGAGTTCATGTACTCAGTTATTCTACTGGTGCGTGCAGTCTCCATATCCAAATTCAACTGCCGCAATGCCCAAAGGTCTTTGTGCTCAAGCTCTACCGGAAGATGGCATGCTTTTCCAAACACCAACTTAAATGGTGACATACTAATTGGAGTTTTAAATGTTGTGTGGTATGCCCATAATGCATAATCTAGCTTCTTTGCCCAATCAGTCCTTGTCGCATTCACTATCTTGGTCAGGACACTTTTGATTTCCTTGTTGGACACTTCAACTTGCTCGCTCGTCTGTGGGTGATAAGGTGTGGCCACCTTATGTCTAGCTCCATACTTTTCCAACAGTCGTGCGAACGCTCTATTGCAAAAATGGGTTCCACCATCACTGATTATAGCTCTCGGGGTGCCAAAACGTGTGAAGATGTTTTTATTTAGAAAGCCATTCACCCCTTTTGCATCATTGGTTGGGAGAGCCACAACTTTAACCAATTTGGAGACATAGTCAACTGCTAACAATATGTATTTGTTACCATACAAGCTGACGAATAGGCCCCATAAAGTCAATCTCCCACATGTCGAAAACCTCCATCTCCTAAGTTGTACTCATCGACATCTCGTGACGTCGAGATATGTTGGCTGTCCTTTGGCACTCATCGCAACTTTTCACCCAAGCATGGGCATCCTTTAACAGAGTTGGCCAATACAAACCCGATTCCAACACCTTTTCCGCTGTCTGAATTCCTCCAAAGTGTCCACCATATGGTGAAGCATGGCAAGCCTGCAAAATAGAATGTTGATCTTTCTCGGGGATACACCTCCGGATCATGTTATCTACACATATTTTAAGAAGTAGAGGTTCATCCCAATAATAAGATCGACAATCGCGAAAGAACATTTTCTTTTGAATTGAAGAGAGTTGATAAAGTACAATACCGCTTGCTAAATAGTTAGCAATATTAGCATACCATGGCGTCTCCTCCATTATCACTGCTAGTAACTGTTCATCCAGGAATGTCTCTATTATATCTTCAACCTCCACCTTCTTTTTAGCTCCTTCCAACCTTGAGAGATGGTCTGCTACTTGATTGTCTGTCCCTTTTCTGTCACGGATCTCCAAATCGAATTCTTGTAGCAAAAGAACCCAGCGGATTAAGTTTGGCTTTGACTCCTTCTTTTCTATCAAGTACCTAATTGCTACATGGCCAATATAAACAATAACTTTTGAACCAATTAAGTATGTCCTGAAATTGTCGAATGCAAACACTATAGCCAATATCTCCTTTTTCGTTACGGTGTAATTGAGTTATGCACCGCCGAGCATTCTGCTTGCATAGTAAATTGGGTGCATCAGCTTATCTTTTCCCTGCCACAAGACTGCTCCTATAGCATAATCACTAGCGTCGCACATGAGCTCGAACGGTTGCTCCTAGCTGGGTGCAGTCACCAGTCTCTTCTTCAGCTCCTCAAATGCCAACCTGCAATCATTAGGAAACACAAAGGGCTGATCATTTTCAAGTAGTTGACATAAAGGGTTAGCGATCTTGGAGAAATCTTTTATGAATCACCTGTAGCCCAAGGAAACTTCTCACTGCCTTGACCGAAGTGGGCTGTGGAAACTTCTCAATCACATAAACCTTAGCATGGTTGGCCTCAATTCCCTTACGGGACACCCGATGCCCTAAGACTATCCCTTCTTGTACCATAAAATGGCATTTTCCCCAATTCAGCACTAAATTTGTCTCCACACATATTTTGAGCACACTTCTTAAATTGTGAAGACAATCTTCGAATGAATCCCCCACCACGGATAAATCATCCGTAAATACCTCCATAATGTCTTCAACCATATCCGTGAAAATGGCTAACATACACTACTGAAATGTAGCTGGTGCATTGAAAAGTCCAAAGGGCATTCTCTGAAAGGCAAAGATGCCATACAGACAAGTGAAGGACTGAGATCTGGTTGTACCCCGAATATCCATCCAAGAAACAGAAGTGGGACCTCCCAGCCAACCTATCTAATATTTGGTCAATAAATGGCAAGGGGAAATGGTCTTTCCGTGTGGTTGTGTTCAATTTCCGATAATCCATGCAAATCTGCCACCCCATGACTGTACGAGTCGAGATCAACTCATTATTCTCATTTTGTACGACCGTCATTCCTCCCTTTTTGGCACACACTGAACAGGGCTGGCCTAGTTGCTGTCAGAGATGGGAAGATGATACCCGCATCTAGCCACTTGATCACTTCCTTCTTCACCACCTTTTTCATATTCGGGTTCAGCCGTCATTGATGTTCTCAAGAAGGTTTGTGCCTCTCTTCCAAGAGAATCTTGTGCATGAAAAAGGCTGGGCTGATACCCTTTATGCCTGTCATGGTCCAACCTATGGCAGTCTTACATTCTTGTAACACCTGTAAGAATTGTTCTACCTGCACAACTAGCAAACCAAATGATATAATGACAGGTAAAGTAGAATTAGAACCTAAGAAAACGCACCTGACGTAAGCTGGAAGCGGTTTCAGGTCCAGCTGTGGTGGCTCCTCTATCGATGGTTTTGCAGGTGGCGTAGCCCCTCTCTTCTAAGCGTAGGGGATCGAATTGAGGTTTCATTTTTTAGAACCCTTGACCTTCGAGGGACATGACACACTCTGCCAACCCTTCACTATCTATCTCTTCCAAATTCATCAAACAGGCTTCTAGTAGATCCCTGACATTAAGGTTCTCATCCTCCTCTTGTATTACATCCACGAACTCCACTAGCGAGCAATTTGCAAATTCGCTGGGTCTCCTCATGGATTATTGAACATTGAATATTAGTTCTTCATTGTTCAACCTTATTTTTAACTCTCCAGTTTCATAATCAATCAATGCTCTCCCAGTGGCTAAAAATGGCTTCCCCAGAATAATTGGTATCTCTTTATCCACTTGATAGTCAAGAATAACAAAGTTTGCAGGGATACAAACTTCCCCACTTGAACAAGCACATCATCAAGAATTCATGTCGGTGTTTTAACCGTGCAATCAGCCAATTGCAGCAACATCAAGCTCGGTCTAGCTCTGCCAATGCCCAGTTTTGTATAGATCGCCAAGGGCATCAAGTTTATATTGGCTCCCAAGTTACACAATGCTTTAGCAAAAGCATAACTCCCAATGGTGCATGGGATAGTGAAATTACCTGGATCATACAATTTTTGAGCCATAGGTCTTGTCACTACCGCGTTGCAGGTCTGTGTCAAAGTTACAGTGGAAAGGTCCTGGCAGTCAAATTTTCATGACATTTGGTCCTTCATCATTTTTGAATACCTTGGCATTTCCCTCAAAGCATCCATCAGTGGAATATTCAATTGAATTTGTCTAAGCATGTCCATGAATTTTCTGCATTGATCATCTTTCTTTTGCTTTGCTAACCTTTGAGCGAATGGTGTATGAGTCAACGTCTGCCCGCTGCTTTGTGTCTTTTCTTTGTTGGAAGATTTTTCTATCACCTGTTTTGGGAGTTGTTCACCTCCTTCTCCTTACCCTTGTCAACTTGTGCCTGTTCAATTGCCACCTCGGTGAGCTTTGCTGACTCGTTAGTCTCTAATGTCACTGGAGCAGTTGGCATTGTCTCTCTCCTAGATTGAACAACTTCTTGCTCTTTATCTAAATCCCTTCCATTCCTGAGACTCACTTCCATTAGCTGATTTGGGTTCTGCTTTTTTAGATTGATGTTTGTATCTACAAGCAATGTTCCTTGTGGGCGATTGTTCAAGGCCATAGATAGCTGTCCCAATTGAGTTTCAATGCCTTTGATTTCCGTGTCATGTGCAGCTAACTTTTCTTGTATATTTCTATTTGTCCCAATGAGTTGTTGCAGCATGCCCTTTATTTCTATCATGTCACTGTTCTGCTATTGATGAGGTGGTTGGTAGGCCAACTGTTGCTGGTGCTGCTGATTATATCCATGTTGCCTTTGATAAGGCACAACTTGGCCTTATGGTCATGCTCCTCCTGGATTGGGGTTGTGTTATGGCTGGTTTAATCTGTAGTGCTGGTTTGGTGTTGGTCCCATTGCTGCCCACCTTGCCTCTGACCTCTGAAATTATTGACATAATTCATGTCTTCTCTGAAGCCCTGGTTGTCATTCTCTCCACTCCATGAACACACATACGACTGATTTATGCAGGGAGCCTCCATTTGTAGTATCAACAATGTGCACCTGCTTCGTACCCATCTCATCAATTTTCTTTGTTAGTAAGCTCATATGGGTCATGAGAGTGGCTATGTTTTCTGCATTGGAATTGTTTGGGTCAAGAGCCACACAATGCACTATTGGAGTGAGTTTCATATATCTCGTCATCCAGCCTGAATTCTGAGCCATCTTGTCAAGAAGAATTTTACACTATGTGAATATTTTGCTCAAGAATGGACCCCCAGCTGAAGCGTCTACATTGGTCTTCAGACTGTCTGCCAAACCCATGTAGAATCTATGTCCCAACATCTGATCCGGAATTCCATGGTGTGGGAACTTCACTAGCATACCCTTAAACCTCTCCCAGGTTTCTTGTAGGGTCTCAGTCGGTTTCTGCTTGAACTGCAGTATCTCATTAATTTGCCTTGCAGTTTTGTTGGGAGGATAGAACTTGTTTAAGAACTGCTTGACTAGTTCTTCCCGAGTAGTAATGGAGTTTATTGGGAGCAAATTCAGCCAAGTTTGAGCCTCCCCAATCACTGATAATGGGAACAATAAGAGCTTAATTGTTTCAGGAGTCACATTCGGCTATCTTTGAGTGATACAAATTGACAGGAAGTTTTTCAGATGTTGTTGTGGGTGTTAGATGTATGACCCGGAAAATAGCCCCTTATTCTGCAACAGGTGCAACATGTTGTTAGTGATCTGAAATGTCTCCGCTTGTATCTGAGGAACTGCAATTGCGGTGGCCAGGTTATCAGCAGTTGGTTGTGCGCAATCATAAAGAAGAGATTCTGTCACAAGAGGTGCCACCACTCCATTGTTTGGGTCAACACAATCATTCCATATGTTTTCACTGACGTCGTCCACGTTGTCCATTTCAATTTCGAGTTGGTCTTTTTGTTTCAACTGTCTGTTCTTTTTGATGGCCGGATTCAATGCCATTAATGATTTCTCAGGATCTGAGAGTCCTTCAAAAAGTTCACCAGTCCTCAAGGAACTTCTAGGCATACACCTGAGTCACAGAAGAGTTCAAATGTGAGAATTTCAATGGACAAAAATTTAACACCGTAGAAAATTGCTCTAAACTAAAAGTCCTTGCAATTCTACTAAGTTGTAATAAATAACACTGTTAGTTCCCCGGCAACGGCGCCACAATTTGATCACGCCCAACTATGCCTTATAAAAAGGACTAAGCGGTCACTTCAAATATAATTCGATTCAAGTCCGTAGTCGAATCCCACAGGGAACTAACCTATTTACTACAAATTTTAACAACGCTAATGAAAAGCTCAGATAATTTCCGGATGCAAGATTTTTTTAACGGATAATGAGTCTAATTTATTTAACTAAGGAAAAATGGTAATAAAACTAGCAATAATCAAGAATAAAGTTGAATTCAATGGTAAAAGGATCTAGGGCTATTGATTTTCCCAATTGTCGGACTAATTCCTGACACATTAGCTATAAACTCGCCGTAACACTCTATAAGGATGATGAGTTCTGGGCTCCCGTAATTATCTCTCAATCAATTACGATAATTTATTAGAAGCATTCTCTCGAACTACTCTAGTTAACAATTTACACAACTCAGAAATATCCCACCAAAGATTCGTTATCTCTAACCCCGCTTTTAAATTCAAGTAATTAATCTCTTAACTTACCCGAAAGTGGTGTTGTTCCACAACAATATAACCAAGTGTTCTTTCTCAAGCAACACAAGATAACTAGACGATTAATCAAGGGCCCTTTCAATTAATCACAAGACAACACATAGTTGAACAATCATAGTAAAAATGGCTCAATTATATCAAAACAGAGTCAAGACTTCATCCAACAATTGGTTCCATCAACCCTAGATGACGGGTTTAGCTACTCATACTAATAGATCAAAATTCACCATAAAAAGTCATAATAAAACATGGAAGTAAGATGAAGAAGATGAAAACTATTAGGAAAAATTCTCTGTCTTCCTTTGGTGTTCTCCTCTCAAAAAATTTCGTAATAACAACTATATTCTTCTTCTGGGCGAATTAGGCTTCATATAGGTTTAGTTTAGTCGCCTTGGAAATTACATAATTGACCCTGGGTTATTGATCACCATCAGCCTGTCCACAGCCACGGATCTGGCTGCAGATTTCACCCAGTGCACTTCCTTCAGTGCGCGGCCAATGCACGGTCAATCCGTGGCCGCGCACCTGGGGGGACTTCCCCGCTTGATTTTCTTTCTCCTTTTCGATCGTGCTAACCTCCGATTGTCCGTCCACTCCATATTGACTCTAGAATACTCTTTAGCTTCCTCCTAGCTAGGAGTGGCTCCTGCAAAGCATAAAATTCTTAATTAGAGCATTTTGTTATCTTTTAGCATTCAAATATCAATAACGTGCGGCTAAATTAGAGTGTAAATAGTATCTAAATTGCATAAATATATCCTACTATCAGGGATCCACACCAAATTCTTACAAGCATCTCAAGGGGTTCGTCGATACTTGCTGGGGGAGCAAGCAAACAAATGTTTCTGAGGATGCACTGCATTTGAGGCTATTTCTCTTTTCTCTAGGGGGAAGGGCATTGGACTGGTTAGAGAGATTACGCAATCATTCCATACATACTTGGGATAGTTAGCCGAAAAGTTCAATGTCAAATTCTTCTCTCCGGGGCACATGGCTACACGAAGGGATTAAATTCTAGCTTTCAAGCAAGAGCCCAATGAGCCATTACACGAGATTTGGGAAAGATATCGTACCATGGTTAAAGAATGCCCAAATAATGATATGACCGAGGCCATGATCCAACAAACCTTCTACAAGGGGATCAACTCAACAAATCAATTATGGTAAATAAACTCACCAAGGGCAACTTCATGAACACGCCTTATTTTGAAGCTTGTGAAATTTTGTATGAGATGGCAGATACCTCGTCGGCGTAGCAAAGTAGGTTCAATGTTCCTTAAGGTGACCCAAATGTCATTCAACTACACAAGGAGCTACGTGATCATGGGCAAGCCATTGCAGAGTTGACAACCATAATGAACTAATTGGCCAAGGCTCAGCTTCAATAGGTTCAAGGAATGAAACAAGTGAATGATATGGACGGGGTGAATATGATGATTAACAAGAGACGACAAAAAGATCAACAAGGGCAAAGTCGTCCAGAACAATTCATGCAAGATGATAATGGGTATGACCTAGGTGATTTGTATAATGAGCAAGAAGAAGAGGTGCAATATGTCAACAATTATCAAGGTCAAAGAAACAAGCCCCCAATCAACAACAATGGAGATCACAAGGAAACCAAGGGAATTGGAACAACCAAGGTCACCAAGGCAATTGGATTAGTGGCAACAACAACCAAGGCAATTGGGGAAATAACTATTATCAAAATAATTGGAATAATCAAGATAACCAGGGCAATTGGGGAGGCAATAATCAAGGTAATTAGGGTGGCAACAATCAAAGCAATTGGGGAGGCAACAACAATCAATGGGGGTGGAACAATAAAAATCAAGGGAATCGGGGGTCGGGTTATCAAAGGCCCCCGATGTATCAACAACCAAGCAACCCACCTCTATATTCGTCACAAGGTTCTAGTACTTCCAATAGTGAAATGGGGCGGATTGAAAATATGTTCAAGCAAATGATGGAGAAAATGTCGACTCCGATGCTCAATTAGCCTCCCACAACACTTCCATCCATAGTTTGGAAGCTCAACTTGGCCAAATCTATCAAGTGTTAAACACTCATCCTAAGGAAGCACTACCTAGTGATACGATGGTGAACTCAAAGGGTGGGAACAATACGGGGCATGCAATGGCCGTAACCACCAGAAGCGGAAGAGGTGGAGTTTCAAGTACCTCAAACAAAAAAAGAGTTGTGGATGATGATGTGTTGGTTCAAGAAGATGACATTCCAAGTAATGAGGGTCAAGCTAATGATGAGGTAAGGATTGGCATTGATGAAAGTGTGGAGGATACACAAGAAGAAGTGAACCCATATAGGGAACACGTGATCGACATACCAGAATCGGTAATGCAAAAAGCCAAAGCACCATTGCCAAGGACTCCTCCTCCATACCCTCAAAGATTTATATGATGAAGAGTTTGTCCATAAATGTGTCATTGGTTGAAGCCTTAGAACAAATGTTGGGATATGCCAAGTTCATGAAGGATTTGGTAACAAAGAAGTGATCATTGAATTGTGAAACAATCAAAATGACACATCAACTGAGTGATATTGCGCACTCCATGGCTCCAAACTTGAAAGGTCCCAGCGCCTTCATAATCCCTTGCACTATTGGGAGCGCCGATTTTGCCAAAGCTTTATGTGATTTTGAGGGAAAGTATTAACTTGATGCCATACTCTGTGTTACTTTGGGAATTGGGAAACCAAGACCCATATCTACGAGGTTGCAAATGGCGGATCAGACTATGAAAAGGCCATTGGGGATAATTGATGATGTGTTAATTTGGATTGACAAGTTCATCCTTCCCGCGGACTTTGTTATCCTTGATTGTGAGGTTGACTACGACGTGCCTATTATCTTAGGGAGACCTTTCATTGCTACGGGGAAGGCCCTAGTTGATGTGGAAGCCGGTGAGCTCACCTTCCGGGTGGGTGATGAAAAAGTGGTGGCCCATGTATGCAAATCAATGAGGCAACCAAATAGAAAATAAGTTTGTTCGTTCGTGGATCTAGTGACCAAAGTAATTGTTGATGACAAAAGCATTGTGATGAATGTTGAGGACATCTTGTAAGTTGTGTTGCTAAATCATGATGAGGATGAGAAGGAAGGCTTTGTGGAATGTGTCAATATTTTGCAAGGAATGGGGTCATATACTTATGAGCCCCGAAAATTATCCTTGGATCATGAGAACCGGAAGGCTCCTCCAACAAAGCCCTTAATCGAGGAGCCTCCCACCCTGGAGTTAAAGCCTTTGCCTTCACACCTCAGGTATGACTTTCTTGGCCTTATCCCTCTTTACCTGTTATTCTTTCCTCGTTCTTAACTGACATGCAGGTACACTCTAACTTGGCGGTGCTCCAACGGAGGAAGAAATCTATAGGTTGGACATTAGCGGATATTCGGGGTATAAGCCACGCCTTTTGCATGCACAAGATTATTCTGGAGGAGGATGCCAAACCCTCTGTGGAACATCAAAGAAGATTGAATGAAGCTATGCAAAAGGTAGTGAAGAAGGAAATCATCAAATGGTAGGATGCAGGGGATTTTTACCCCATTTTTGATAGCTCGTGGACCTCGCCAGTGCAATGTGTCCCAAAGAAAGGGGGCATGACTGTGATAACAAATGAAAAAAATGAATTGATCCCCATAAGAACTGTCACCGGGTGGAGAGTGTGCGTGGACTATAGGAAGCTCAATAAAGTCACTCAGAAAGACCATTTTCCGCTTCCATTTCTTGATTAAATGTTGGATAGGTTGGCCGGACATGCTTTTTATTGCTTCCTTGATGGATAATCCGGCTATAATCATATTCTTATTGCTCCTGAGGACCATGAAAATACCATTTTCACTTTTCCATATGGTACTTTCGCATTCTCGGGGATTCCATTTGGGTTATGCAATGCACCGTCGACTTTTCAATGGTGTATGATGGCCATTTTCACTGATTTGGTGGAGGACTTTCTTGAGGTTTTCATGGATGATTTTTCTCGGTCGAGGAATGCATTGTCACTTCATGGACGATTTTCACTTCATGGTCGAGGAAGGCATTGTCCTCAGTCACAAGATTTCAAAGAATGGTATTGAGGTTGATAAAGCCAAAATTGAAGTGATATCCAAACTCCTTCCCCCTACACCCGTGAAGGGAGTGAGGAGCTTTCTAGGTCATGCGGGGTTCTACCGCCGATTCATCAAGGACTTTTCTAAGGTGGTAAACCCCTTGTGCAAACTTTTGGATAAGGATGCCAAGTTGTATTTCAATGAAGATTGTATGAAGGCATTCGAATTACTCAAGTATAAGTTGACTACTACACCTATTATCACCGCACCAAATTGAAGCTTACCTTTTGAGGCCATGTGTGATACAAGCGATGTGCCGGTCGGAGCGGTATTGGGGTAACGTATTAACAAGATCTTGAATTTGGTCTACTATGCTAGTAAGACCATGAACGAGTCCCAATTGAACTATACAGTGACCGAAAAAGAGCTATTTGCTATTGTCTTTGCTGTGGAGAAGTTCCTCCCGTACTTGATGGGTACAAAGGTGATTGTTCACACCGACCATGCGGTGCTTCGATATTTGATGAGCAAGAAAGATTCTAAGGAAAGATTGATGCGGTGGGTGCTTATTTTACAAGAGTTTGATATTGAGATTCAAGACTTCAAGGAGAGTAAAAACCAAGTGGCAGACCACTTGTCTCGATTGGAGGATGAGAGGAGGTTACATGATGGCCTTGGGATCAATGATTCATTTCCCGACGAGAAACTCCTATCCATTTCTATGACCGGGATGCCATGGTTCACCGACTTGTCCAATTATCTACTGAGTGACACTGTACCGAATGAGTTCTCTTCAAACCAAAGGAATAAGCTCAAACGGGACTACCTTGACTACTATTGGGATGAGCCCTATCTCTTCCAAATTTGTACTGATGGTGTGATCCGAAGATGTGTATCGGAAGAAGAACAATTAGGAATTCTTGAAGCTTTCCACTCTTCTCCATATGGTGGTCACCATGGTGGAGCGAGAACGGCTACTAAGGTGTTAAGTTGTGGATTCTATTGGCCTACTCTTTACAAGGACGCTAGCGATCTCGTCAAGAGTTGTGATGAATGTCAAGGGGCCGGTGGGATTTCCAAGAAGAATGAGATGTCCCTCACCACCATCTTGGATATTGAAATTTTTGATGTGTGGGTCATTTATTTCATGGGAGCGTTCGTGAGCTCATGTGGGAACACTTATATATTTGTAGTTCTGGATTACATGTCAAAGTGGGTTGAAGCCGTGGATTGGCCAACAATGAAGTTTGGAGCGTGGTAGCATTATTGAAAAAGAACATATTCACATGGTTTGGTACTCCAAGGGATTATTAGTGATAGGGAATCGCACTTTTGCAATAAAGCTTTTGATACTTTACTCTCCAAGTATGGTGTCACTCACAAAGTGTCAACCCCCTATCATCCTCAAGCAAGTGGACATCTTGAAGCCTCCAACCGGGAGATCAAGAGTATTTTGTCAAAGACTGTGAATGCCAACCGGACGGATTGGTCGAAGAAACTTGATGATTCTCTTTGGGATTATAGGATAGCATACAAAACACCAATTGGTATGTATCCATATTGGTTATTTGAAACTTGAGCACAAGGCTATGTGGGCATTGAAGAAGCTTAATCTTGGGTGGGATGTCGTCGCCAACTTAAGGGTGGAACAATTGAAGGAGCTTGATGAGTTCTGGGTCCATGCATATTCAAGTTCGTCCTTGTATAAGGACAAGATGAAGTACCTCCATGAAAAGTATATCCGGAATAAGGAATTCCAAGAAGGCGATCTTGTGATATTGTTCAATTCTCGGTTGCGGATGTTTCTGGGAAAGTTGAAATCCAAGTTGAGTGGCCCATTTGAAGTTGTGCAGTTGACACTCTTTGGTGCTTTAGATCTGAAAAATAATAACAATGAGGTGTTTAGAGTTAGTGGGCACCGGCTGAAACATTATCTTGGCAAGGTTGATGATGGCTACGTTGTGGCATTGCTTCACTACAAGTGATTGATGGTAACATGAGTCGTGCCTCGACGTTAAATCAGGCGCTTCTTGGGAGGCAACCCATGTGTTTTTTTTCTTTCTCTTGGTTTTCTTATTTATATTAGATAGGCTTTGTTTTGTGATAACTAGTTTTGAAGTGTATGAACGAATGGGTGTGCATTGCAGGGAGTGTGCAAGAAAAATTGTCTAAGTGTCACAAAAGTGCATACCACACTATCACTCTGCGACTGCACAATTATGTGTGCGGTCACACAATTGGAAGACCAAAAATTCATGAACTCTAAAGTTTGGCCTGTCAAATTTTGTTAACAAATTGCGGCCGCACTCACTTTTGTGCGGAACGCAGCACTTCTTCAGAGGTACAGGTAAAGAGTTCGGACCGCACTCAAAATTGTGCGGTCCGTAGTGAAATTATGTGGTACGCATCAAAATTGTATAGTTTGCACTACTGCATAATCAAAGAACCCAGTAGTCTGAACCTGGGGTTGTGTGACCACATTCACTTTTGTGCAGTCCACACTTTTGGTTGTGCGGCCACACTGAGAAATTGTGTGGTCCGCACTCGGCTGTCTGCGGTTGTGCTCACTTTTGTGTGGTCTGCACTGCCTCTTCTGAGCCTGCTTTCCTGCACCTCCCAACATGCATCTATATACATTATAACCTGCATTTCTAACTGATTCCTATTGATATATGTTGCAGACAATGTTTAGATCCCGCGGCAGAGGTGATACATCAAAAAAGAGGAGTAAGCCCTCCCGGTTCCGAGGCCGAGGCAAGAGTAACCTACCACTGGCCATTCAGAAAGTCATAAGCAAGAAAGCAACTGCCAACAGACCTCCTGAATCCTATAGCCAGTGAATATGCCCCGCCTAGGGAAACCTCTGAGGGTCACTCTATGGAGTTCCAACCTGAACCCCAATCCCATCCACCACAATCCATAGGGCACTATCAACTGCGCAATGAGCCTACGGACAGTTCCTCCGCTGACTCTGACACGGGAAGCCAGGGTTTAGGGCCTTCCTCTTCACTTTCTCCTCCCGCACCAATCAATGTAGATGATGATGATGATGATGATGATGTCCCAGATGATGGGAGAGGAGGTGAGATTTGAGTGGGTGGCCTTGAGAGGTCAAAGAGAAGAGAGATGTGGGAAGACAGATTTGTCAGTTTGAGTGCCTTCAACGGATTCAAAGAATGGCGGCTCCAAAGGTCGCTCACACTTGATGGACAGTTTTTGATGAAGGACTTGGACATTCACAATCCAAATGTCCTCAGACAGTTCTAGGAGCGAAAGGGATGGAAATGGTTCACCCAAAGTGTCCTTGACGCAAATGAGCACTTGGTTAAAGAATTTTATTCCACTATAGCTCACATAAAGAAGGGTACCAAGGTAACAAAAGTGCGAAATCTGCAAATCCGATTCGACTCCTGTGCTTTGAACAAATATGTGGGATTTGAAGAAGTGGAGGCAGCCCAATACTTGGAAAAATTAGCTTTGGGTGATGCAGCTCGACAGTGGTTAGCAAAAATTTTGGCAGCTCAAGGACCATCACCTCAGTGGCTCACAGTAGGGGTCCCCATAGTCCGGGCCACCCTAAATTTTGAAGCCAAAGGGTGGCAGACATTTGTATGCAACCGCATTAATTCGTGCTTAAATGAGACAAACCTTCCCCTTCCCCGAGTAGTCTTGGTGGCTTCAATTATGGCTGGGTATCCAATAAATGTGGGTGCCCTCATGTCCACCAACATTACATTAGATGTCTAGAAGGGTGAGAGATCATATCCATACCCAAACTTCCTCACTGAGTACAGGTGGAGCCGAGGCAGTATGATACAAAAGTAAAGGCCAAGAAGCCTTTCTCATGGTACCACCTACAGGATGCTAACAACCCGAAGTTCAAGGGTAAGGCAACTACTTCCACTGGCCAGTCTGAGGAGCCAAGGGTAGTAGTTACTGATTCATCTGCTGAGCCTTCCACAGCTGCCATGCCTTCTACAGCAGCCATGCCACCACCTTCTTCGTCTAGACCATCAGCTCCATTATCACTACCAGCTTCATCCACTTATTCACAGACTACGCTGTGAGTCTCCCAAACATTGGCAAGTCTCAAAAACTGGATGCAGGCATCCACTTCAAAGTTATCTGACATATCCAGTGTTGTTGCAGCATAGTCTTCTGTCCTAGCAGCCCCACAGGTACCTCCATCAGTGGAGGAAACTTTGAAGAAGATTCTAGACAACTAGAAGACCATTATGGAGACTCTGGTGGCACATGGGGAGGTAATTGAGGAGTTGGGGAAGCAAACAAAGATGATGCAGAAGTCTCAGGCATTGAATAAGTCAATGGAGAAGTTGAGACAAGAGGTTGCCAAGATTGAATCTGCCGTAGATCTACCATTAGACCTACTTATGGAGACAGCAGCCCCAGCAGTACAAATATCACCAAAGGGATCTAAGGCAGCAGCCGGTCAGTCTGAGGAGCTGGATGCTACTGCCCACACCGTTGAGGAGATTATCCAGATGCTCAGCAACCATGTTGTCCCTCAGCAAGGTGATGATGAGATACAGCTAGAGGAGACTGAGGGTGCTGAGGATACCATGCAGATTGAGGGTGCTGGAGATGCATGTAGACTGAGACCACTTAGGGAGTTCTCTTAACTCTCTACCCTTCCCTATCCTTATTTTTGTTAACCATTGGGGGAAATTCTTATTTTCATTTTGGGGGTGGTCTATTTTGATTTATTGACATTGATTTTGGCTTGTAATAACTCTTATACTATTTTTTTTCTTTTGTCTTTATTTTCTCTTTGGTATGTATATATTCTTCCCTTTCGTTTGATGTACATATTTATTTTACTTCGATTTGTATATTCTTTTATCTTACTTCCCGTAGTTTATTTCGTAGCTTCTTTAATTTTCCTTTCTTAGTAGAATAACTTCTTATTTACTTTAGTAAGTTCTTTTGGATTTGTTAGATTTTTTTATGTTTGAGTGATCAATAAGCCTTTGGTTTTCTTAATACCACGGTTCTTTCAAAAGTTGGATTTTGTGTGAACCGGGTGGCTCTTTCCAACGATGGATGGCGTGACAACCTTCTTAAGGGATTGAGTCCGTCTTCTATTCTTGTTTAGGCAAAAAATAGTAGTAATGAATAAAAGGGTCGAGCATGTTTCACTTGGTACCAACATACTTAACTATGCGCTTATGGTTAAAAATAAGTTTTTGTATATAAATAGCTCTAGTTAGTGACCTCTTGAATCTTGTGTTGACTTAGGCAATCATCGGGTGGTTTAGTTGAACCCTTAACGATTTTCAATCTTGAATGCGATTGTTGTGGGCCCTCGACTCCTTCCTCTTTAACAATCCGGTTGTGTGAGAGGTGAGGTATATTGTTACAAGCCCAAGTACCCGTGCGAATAGTCTAAAACATGCCCCGAATGTGTTTCTAGGCGAAATTCTAAGTTAGATTGCCTTGAGAAGTGATTGTAGGACCTCCTTGGACCATTTTGACCCCCCCCCCCTATGGCCCACCAATGATATCATCCTTAGTAAAACCTTTTGAGCCTAAAGCATGTCTATTCAATAACCACATTACAAGCCTTTAACCATTTTATAGTGAGTCGCTCTTGGCATCCGACTTTTCTTTAGCATTCATGTGATTCAAATGGCAAAAACATAAGTTTGGGGGAGAGACGAGGAGTTTAAAGATGGTTTCAAGGCACAAAAATAAAAAATAAATGAAAAAGAAGGCAAATAAAAAGAAAGGAAGAACAAATAAAAACACAAAGAAAAAGTGAATAATATTGTCACGACCCAAAATTCCTACCGTCGGGATCGTGATGGCGCCTAACATTTCACTTGCTAGGAAAGACAACGTTAGAAAATTTTACTTCTTTTAGCAGCGTTAACAAAACCATTAGTAACAAACTGAAATAACAAATTTGTTCTAAGTACAAATGCGTAAATTAAACAGCCAATCGTCTATTACAATTCCCTGAATCTGGAGTCATAAATTCACGAGCTTCTAAAGTAATACACATAAAGGTTTGAGATAAGTATAAAGTTGTCCGAATGTAGTTGTACATCAAAAAGAAAAGAGGATGGGGACTCAAGGATTTGCGGGCGCGGAACAGTCGTACCTCAAGTATCCGCAAATATCAGATCCGAGCTCATTAATGACCGTCGATGGGACCGTCTCCAAAATCTACACCAATATACAGAGTGTAGTATCAGTACAACTGACCCCATGTAATGGTAAGTTCCAAGCCTAACCTCGACGAGGTAGTGACGAGGCTAAGGCGGGGCACCTATACTAAAACTTGTACGCAGCATATAAAAGGACAAAATAATAGAAATACTAAACAGAACCAAACAACCAACTGAAAATGATAACCACAGCCTCTAGAGTGAACCAGTGTTGTCCAGAGTTACCAATCCTTACTCTATCAAATAATGAAATAAATACCGAAAATAAATGCAGCTTAGGAAATAGAAAATATAGTTTTGTTGCGGCGCACAACCCGATCCCACCAAACAACACAAAATCCCCCCTTATTTCACCGTAACAATAACAAGAACAGGAAATCATATATATATATATATATATATATATATATATATATATATATATATATATATATATGTTGCGGTGCGCAACCTGATCCCACCATATATCAATATTATGTTGCGGTGCGCAACCCGATCCCACCATATATCAATATCAATATGATAATTCACCCTTATTTCACCATATCAATCCACCCTTATTCCACATGTTGCAACGTGCACCCGATCCCACCGTATAAACATATTAACCCTTATTCCACCATATCAATCCTCCCTTATTCCTCCTGATGCGGCATGCATCCCGATCCCACCATATCAGTACCAAACACTCAATGTACACAATCAATTAACAGACTAAATCACAAAGCCTTTACGAGAAATAAATACCGAACTGAACCAAGAAAAGAAAACCTTGATCAATATAAAAGTCTACTCAAATAATACTACATAACGACACCAATCTAGTAATTTACAATAAAAAGGTGCAACAAGTCGAATTAAAGCATATATCAGGGATTAAGGGACCTTTGGAAAGAGCTAACATAGTTAACAGAAGAAGATGTTGATTAGCACGTAACAGTTAAGCATGGAAAGCATTTAGAGCATATAACAATCATGACAGGGAATAAAACGATTAAAGGAAAACAGTAGATTAGGGAAAACATATAATTTGGATACGTATACACACTCGTCACCTCGCATATACGCCGCGCACATGGATTTCACATAATCACATAGTTCGAGGGTTCCTAATTCCCTCAAGTCAAGGTTAGACACCCACTTACCTCGATCCACAAGCCACTAACTGTTCAATTACCGCCTTTCCTCTAGTTTCCACCTCCGAACCACTTGTATCTAGCCATAATTAACATAATAACATCAAATATTTCTAAAGAAATCAATTTCAATACATAAATTTAGGTTTTCCAAACTTTTCCCCAAAAAGTCAAAAATCAACCCCGGGCCCGCTTGGTCAAAACTCGAGGTTCAGACAAAAACCTATTCACACCCGAGCCCAAATATGTAACTAGTTTCGAAATCCAACCCCAAATTGAGGTCTAAATTTTAATTTCCCAAAAATCCCTAATTCTACCCAAATTCTCAATTTCTACCATGAAAATCCTAGATTTTTGGTTAAAATCTTGAAAAATGAAGTGAAAGATTGAAAGAAACGAGTTAAGAATCAATTACATATGATTTGGGGAAGAAGTGGTCTTTGTAAAATCGTCTAGAGGGTTTCTTGTTTTGAAAGTTTTGAAAAATGAGAAAAAATCCCGTCTAAGTCAAGTTTTACCAGCTGCAGATGTCGCAAATGCGACCTGAGCTTCGCAATTGTGAAGCTCGCAAATGCGAGAAAGGTATCGCAAATGCGAACATGTCGCATTTCTGCTTTGCAAATGCGAACAATATATTTGCAATTTAGAACATTAAGTTATCGCAAATGCGACATTAACCTCGCAAATGCGATAGTCCCCAATCCTAGCCCATGCTCGCAATTGTGATGCTTCTTCGCAAATGCGAGATCTGCAGACCTAAAGCACACCAGCTATTTTTCTAAGTTTCAAATCTCTACGTAGCCTATCCGAAACACAGCCCAGCCCTCGGGGCTCCAAACAAAACATGCACACAAGTCTAAAAATATCATACGAACTTGCTAGTACGATCAAATCAACAATATAACACCTAAAACTACGAATTTAGTACCAAATCACATGAAATTCGCAAGAACACTTTAAAATTCCTATTTTCACGACCAGACGTCCGAATCACGTCAAATCAATTCCGTTTTTCACCAAATTTCACAAATAAGGTATAAATATTATTTTGAAACTGTACCGGGCTCCAGAACCAAAATACAGGCCTGATACCAACAAGATCAAAGATTAACAAAATTCTTAAAATCATTAGATTTTCAGTCTTTCAATTTTTAAGAAAAATTCATATCTCGAGCTAGGGACCTCGGAATTCGATTCCGGGCATATGTCCAGGTCCCATATTTTATTACGAACCCATCGAGACCTCAAGACATGGGTCCGGGTTTGTTTACTCAAAACGTTGTCCGAAGTTAACTAAAATCAACTTTTAAGGCAAAATTTATTATTTTCATCAACTTTCAACATAATATCTTTCCGGAAACACGATCGGACTGCGCATGCAAATCGAGGAGGATAAAAATGAGATTTTTAATACTAAAGAGCATAGAATCAAGTTCTAAAACACAAGATGACCTTTTGGGTCATCATATTCTCCACCTCTAAAACAACCGTTCGTCCTCGAACGGACATAGAAAAGTACCTAAACTGGTGAATAGGTTGGGTTATCTGCTCCGCATGTCCGACTCGGATTCCCAAGTACATGCCTCAGTGGGCTGACCTCTCCACTGCACTCGAACTGAGGGATAACTCTTTGATCTCAACTGACGAACCTACCGGGCTAAAATAGCCACCGGCTCCTCCTCATAAGTCAAATCCTTTTCCAACTGGACAGAGCTAAAATCTAACACGTGGGACGGGTCACCATGATACTTCCGGAGCATGGACACATAAAACACTTGATGAACTATTGATAACCCTGGAGGCAATGCAAGCCTATAAGCCACCTCTCCCACTCTCTCAAGAATCTCAAAAGGCCCGATATATCTAGGGCTCAACTTGCCCTTCTTTCCAAACCTCATAAACCCTTCATGGGTGACACCCACAACAACACTCTCTCCCCGACCATGAATACCACATCACAAACTCTACAGTCGGTATAAATCTTTTGCCGGGACTGAGTTGTGCGAAGTCGATCCTGTATAATCTTGACCTTGTCCAAGGCCTCCTATACTAGATCCGTACCCAACAACTGAGCCTCCCCCGGCTCAAACCGCCCAACTGGAGATTGGTACCGTCTACTAAATAATGCCTCATAGGGAGCCATCTAAATGCTCGACTGGTAGTTGTTGTTATAGGCAAACTCTACAAGGGGCAAGAATTGATCCCACTATCCTCTGAAGTCTATAACACAAGCACGGAGCATATCCTCCAAGATCTGAATAGTATGCTCGGACTGCCCATCCATCTGAGGATGAAATATTGTGCTCATCTCAACCCCGTACCCAGCTCATGTTGTACTGCCCTCCAAAAGTGCAAGGTGAACTGCACACCGTGAAGACGAACGACCTCACGAATATAAATCTCTGCCAACCGCTCCGAAGAATAGGTAAATGCTACAGGAATGAAGTGTGCTGACTTAGTTAGCCTATCCACAATGACCCAAATGGCATCGAACTTCCTCTGAGTCCGTGGGAGTCCAACTTCAAAGTCCATAGTGATAATCTCCCACTTCCACTAAGGAATCTCTATCTACTGAAGAAAACCATCGGGTCTCTGATGCTCGTACTTCACCTGCTAACAATTCGGGCACTGAGCTACATAAGCAACTATATCCTTCTTCATCCTCCTCCACCAATAATGTTTCCCCAGGTCCTGGTACATCTTGGAGGCGCCCGGGTGAATAGAATACTGAGAACTGTGGGCCTCCTCAAGAATCAACTCCCGAAGCCCATCAACATTAGGCACACACACGTGACCATGCATCCTCAAAACTCCGTCATCCCCAACAGTAACCTGCTTGGCATAACCGTGCGGAACTGTGTCCCTAGGGACCAACAAATGAGGGTCGTCATATTGTCGACCTCTGATACGCTCAAACAAGGAAGACCGAGCGACTGTGCAAGCTAGAACACGGCTGGGCTCTGAAATATCCAATCCCACCAACTGATTGGCCAAATTCCGAACATCCGATGCTAGAGGCCTCTCACCGACTGGAATGAATGCAAGGCTGTCCATACTCACTGCCTTCTTACTCAATGCGTCGGCCACCATATTGGCCTTCCCGGGATGGAACAAGATGGTGATATCATAGTCTTTCAATAACTCTAACCACCTCTTTTGCCTCAAATTTAGATCCTTTTGCTTGAACAAATACTGAAGACTGCGATGAACCGTAAAACCCTCACACGACACGCCATAAAGATAGTGCCTCCAAATCTTCAGCGCATGAACAATGGCTGCCAACTCTAAATCATAGACAGGGTAATTCTTCTTATGAGCCTTCAACTGCCGAGACGCATATGCAATCACCCTGCCCTCCTGCATCAATACTGCTTAGAGCCCAACACGGGAGGCATCATAATATACCATGTAAGATCCTGAACCTGATGGTAACACCAACACCGGCACTGTAGTCAAAGCTGTCTTGAGCTTCTGAAATCTCTCCTCACACTCGTCTGACCATCTGAACGGGGCACCCTTCTGGGTCAACCTGGTCAATGAGGCTGCTATATATGAAAACCCCTCCACAAATAGACGGTAATAACCCACCAAACCCAAGAAGCTCCTGATTTCCGTGGCTAAAGTGGGTCTAGGCCAGTTCTTGATTGCCTCAATATTCTTAGGATCTACCTAAATGCCCTCTGCTTATACAACATGGTCCAAGAAAGCAGTTGAATATAACCAAAACTCGCACTTCAAAAATTTAGCATATAACTGACTGTCCCTCAAAGTCTGGAGCACTATCCTAAGGTGATGCTCATGCTCCTCCCGACTGCGGGATTATATCAAGATAACATCAATAAAAAAAATCACAAAGGAATCTAAACAAGGCTTGAACACCCGGTTCGTCAAGTCCACAAATGTTGTTGGGGCACTGGTCAACCCAAAGGACATCACCAGAAACTCATAGTGCCCATACCGCGTCCGAAAAATTTTCTTAGGGACATCAGATTCCCTAATCCTCAACTGATGGTAGCCAGATCTCAAATCAATCTTCGAAAACACCTTGGCAGCCTGAATCTGATCAAATAAATCATCAATCCTCGGCAATGGATACTTGTTCTTGATGGTGACTTTGTTAAACTGCTGATAATCTATACACATCCTCATAGACCCATCATTTTTATTCACAAACAAAATCAGTGCATCCCAGGGCGAGACACTAGGTATAATGAAGCCCTTTATCAAGCAAATTTTACAACTGTTCCTTCAACTCTTTAAACTCTTGTGGGGCCATCCGGTATGGCGGAATGGAAATGGGCTGAGTTCCCGGAGCCAAATTAGTACAAAAATCAATATCCATGTCGGGTGGCATCCCCGGAAGGTCTGCAAAAAATACCTCTGGAAACTCACGAACAACAGGAATAGAATCCATAGAAGGGACCTCCGCACTAGAATCACGAACATAAGCCAAATAGGCCAAACACCCTTTCTCGACCATACACCGAGCCTTCATATAAGAAATAACCCTGCTGGTAGAATGGCCAGGAGTCCATCTCCACTCTAATCAAGGGAACCCCTGCAAGGCTAATTTCACTGTCTTGGCATGACATTCCAAAATAGCGTGATAGGGAAACAGCCAATCCATACCCAATATAACATCGAAATCCACCATATCGAGAAGTAGAAGATCTACAGTGGTCTCAAGACTCCCAATAGTGACCACACATGAACGATATACACGATCTACAATAATAGCATCCCCCACAGGTGTGGACACATATACAGGGGCACTCAAAGAATCATGAGGCACAACCAAATATGATGCAAAATAAGATGACACATAGGAATAAGTAGACCCCGGATCAAATAGAACTGAAGCATCTCTACTGCACATGGAAACAGTACCTGTAATGAAAACATCAGATGACTCAGCCTCACGTCTGGCTGGAAAAGCATAACATCGGTGATGGGCCCCACCACTCTGAACCATATCCCTGGGACAGCCTCTAGATGGTGGGCCTCCACCTCTAACAGACTGACCTCCACCTCTAACAGTCTGTCCCCTACCTCTGACTACCTGACCTCTGCCTCTGGCTGGCTGATCAGGCGGTGCAGCAACTGGTGATGGAACCATGGCACGAGAACGCTGATGCTGTGGCTGAACACCCAATAATCTCAGACTAGTCCTCCTGATATACCCGTAACCACCACACTCGAAACATCCATCCTGATACTGTTGCTGTGAAAACTGAGACTGACCCGGACGAGCCGGCTGACCACGTTAATAAATTTGAATATGAGGTGCACTGATAGGAGCTGGTGGTGAACTATAGGCTGGCAGCCCAGAAGGAGGTACATAAGAACCAAGACTCCCTGAAGCACTGTGGGATGCCTGAAGCGCTGAATGGAACGGCCTAGGAGGATGGCCTTTACCAAAAGTACCCCTGCCTCTATATGAGGCACCGTTGAATCCACCAGAATGACGAGGTCTCTTATCTGACCCCTGACCTTCTTGTCCAAGAACTATCTCAACTCGTCTGGCGATATTGGCCGCATCCTGGAAAGAAATCTCGCTCCCAGTCTCCTTAGCCATATGCAATCTAATAGGCTGATCAAGTCCCTCAATAAACCTCATCACCCTCTCTCTCTATAGGAAGAAGAAGAATAGCATGACGGGCCAGATCAAAAAACGGGTCTCATAACTGCCCTGCTGAAGACGCTCGAACTGACGGTGGCGCTCCTCCCTCAAGGTGATAGGTAGAAACTTCTCTAAGAAGATATGAGAGAATTGGTCCCAAGTAAGAGCAGGTGACCCAGCTGGTCTGGTCAACAAATAATCCCTCCACCATTTCTTGGCAGAACCAGTCATCTGAAATGCAGCAAAGTCGACCCCATTGGTCTCCAATATACCCATGTTCCGAAGAACCTCATGACATCTATCAAGATACTATTAGGGATCCTCTGAAGTAGAACCACTGAAATGGACTGGAAAGAGCTTAGTAAACCTATCCAATCTCCACAAAGATTCAGAAGACATAGTTGACCCATCACCCGGCTGTGTCGCAGCAACCGGTTGAACTACTCCGACTGGATGAGCTACTGGAGTCTGAAACTGGGGAGCAATATGCTCTGGAGTGTGAGTAGCAGGAGTCTAGGCTCCTCTTCCATCCTGAGAGACAGCAAGGCCCACCAATCGGACCAAGGCATCCTGAAGCACTAGGGTGGCATTTTTGTCAGATATTTTTAGCTTAGTATAAATAGGACTTCTTGTCATTTTTAGGTTATGTTTTGTTTTGGGAGAGAACCTGAGCCATTTTTCTTTACTTCTTTAAGTAATTTTGTACTATATTTGTCTCCAAACATTAGATTTTCTTCCCAAAATTAATTACTATGGATTCTATCTTTATTTCTTCTTTAATTTCTGCATTTTTAAAGAGTAGATAAATTTCTAACTAGGGTTGTGACCCAACCCTAGTGTGGGTATTTAATGGGTGTTTTATTTAGGGCTTGAGTTTTATTGGGTTAGTGATATTTAGCCTTGTTCTTTCTTGAACCCAAGAATTAATGGTTGCAAACATCGATTCATGCCTAATTGACTTAGTTTCTACTTGAGAAATAGGGACTAAGTCTAGGAAAACTTGGCAACAAGAAATTGGGGTGAACTCAAAAAATTGATAGCCCCAATTAAAGGGTTGAATCTAGAGATAGTAAGACCCGACTTGAGCTTTTATCACTTGTTTTGTGCAATACCCATTTGGACTTGAGAAACCCAAATTGGGCAGAATCACTCAAACTACCGAGAGGTATAGAGTGAGTACTCGAGTGTGATTGCTATATTCCAAATCCCAACCAATCAAACTTGCTATAGAGTTTACAACCCATTAGGTAACCACCTAGGTGGAAGTCACGACCCTAGATCCTTTTATCATTTGAAAAATAACTCAAAACCAAAAATATTGTCTCTTAATTTTATAGTTTCAAACAATAGAACAAAGTATAAGTAGAACAACACACAAGAATGTGGAAGAGTAATTTAGGATGAATCATACAATTAAACTAAATATATACCTAATCCCTATTCTAACTCCCTCTGGATTTGATCCCGACCTTCGTTGGGTTTATTATTGCATCGATCGCCTCAATACCTAATTGTGGTGTGAGTTTGAGAGAGATCACCTGTCAGCTCCATTGTTGATCACAGACCCGTCCATTACGCAGCAGGAGTAGGATCAATATTTTCCTGATTGACCAAGCCCATAGACGGTTGTTGAGGATCGTCCGATACGAGAGGTTCATAGTGGGCGACGACTGAGTTATGGCTGACCATCGAAGGTTGTTGAGGAGTGTGTCGCTACTCAAGCGTAGGTTTGTTTGTATTACTGTTATTTCTATTTGTTTTTTATCTCATTAATTAGTCATCAGTATCTAAAGCATTTTTATTTTTCTAAAGGCATCATCCTCGTCCGTCATGGAGACCACTTTGTGTGATACTAATAGGCCTGAGACGGATGATTATATTCAGGAACCCGCCGAGACCATGGTAAGTCCATTAAATTTTCTTAGCTAACACGTACATTAGTAATATATATTTCATATACTAAAATATCTTATTATTATGTATGTTACTATTGGACCGACGACCCCTTCTACCGAGCCTGCCAGCCTTACCGACGATCATGTTGCAACGCATCCTCCGATAAAGAGAAGACGTGATGAAGATGATCCTCATAGTGTAGCCGGGCAGGATGGGATGTGCCTCAGGCCAGTCAATGCTTAAAGCATACAGGTTGTGGGACACATTGACATTTTTTATTATTTGTACATATGACATTCAATATATAATAGCAACATTATGGTTTATATTATATGCGCGTGCGTTTTTATTTCTCGGGTTATTTATTAGTTTAATACTACAACCCAAAAACAAACATACCAACTTAACATAATTTAAATTCGGTACAACTAATAAAAATACATAACACGAAAAATATAAAGATAAAATACTACACTTAACACATCTATGTGTTTGTTTAGTCACTATCGCCAATTATCCTCTGCTTCAACCACTTAAATTTCTCTTCCAGCCTATTTTTTCTTCTTCTGCCTTTTTAGTTTCTCCTGCACTGCAGCAAATTGTTGTTGTAGTTTAAAGATCTGGAGTTCGTATTCACCAGTCATATTCCAAACATACTAAAAACATGATTTGTAGTACTCCTGGTTAATGGGTTCATCATACCATTCTTCAAATCCACATTGATTTCCGTCCTACCAATGGGTATTATAACACAACACTATAAGTTAACATTTTATATAAAAAAAATATTAACAAAATTCCAAAACAATAACTTAAAAGTTGTAGACATATCCAGTGTCTGCATCCCACGTTACTATTTGACCAACATGACTTCAAAATCGCATGTTTTCCACAATAACACCTTGGTACGTTGTTGATACCCAATTTTTCCTCAAAATTATTTTAAACTTGCATATATACCTTCAAAATCAGTTTTTATAACAATTGGCATTTTTCTATAATATTTCCCACATTTTTATGAATTTATTTTAATTTATCTAGTGGTTTTACCTCTAATAATTGATTATAAATTGTATTACAAATGGTTTCAAAAACATTTCGTGATTCTATATATCATTTCAGCCCTATTAAAACAAAATTTATTTCACAAATTAGCCAAACTGGCACCATTTGACTATAATTGCAATGACTTTGCAATTATAGCCTAATTACTTATTTCTACACTAATTTTTACTCAATAATTAGTTACTTATATTTTTAAATACTAATTAATCATGTTAGTTCAGCCTATGTAGACTCAATTGCATTTCTTATAATTATTAGCCATTTTTATAAAATATTTATCTACTTTTAATTGGGTATTTAACATTTAGCCATTCATATTTAAATTTCAGCCATTTTTTACCCAAACCTTAACCAACCCAACGACCCAGCCCAGTCCCTTAAATCATACCTGGCCCAACCCCATATGTGATATGAGTCGTTGATCATATGAGATCAACGGTCCAGATGCAAGTTACCATAATTAATTCAATTAC
>ML315600.1:43101-79280 GCA_005239505.1 Nicotiana paniculata
CTCTCTCTCTCTCTCTCTCTCTCTCTCTCTCTCTCTCTCTCTCTCTCTCTCTCTAGCTCTCTCTAGAAGCTTCTCCCCTCCGATGGGGTCTGTCCATCTTCTCCAATTAGTTCTCACCGGAAACCTTAGTTCTTCATCATCTCCTGGTCATCTACTTGCCTCTCACCGGTCCAGTGGCACCCTGGGGTCCTCAGGCAAACTTGGAGCGGTTCTCTTGCTTCCCATGGTCCCATGCCACTTTTCTGCCTCCCCGGTCGTTTAAGTAAGTTTACAACCTGTTCCGGCTTAGGCTGGTGTCGTCTTTGAAGTTTTTCCTACTTCTCTGGGTTCCACGAAACCCTAACCCTATGCCTTTCGATTTATTCTAGATCTACTTTAGATCTACAGTATTACGAAGCTTCTTTCTATGTTTTTCTCTGAAAAAAACCTCATCTTTAAACGTTTTTTCAATTTTTAAAAACTAGGGTTTCATAAACCCCTTCAAAACTGATTTTTTGCTTCTATTTTTAGTATTCTTCTATGTTTCTTTCTGTGATTTAACGATTGATTCAAGATGCCTTTCATTTTGACTTTCTCTACTGGAAACCCTAAATTTTGAGTCCTTCAGTGACTAATGTGTTGTCTGAGCTTTTACTTCTCATAAATATTATGCTCCTCTATGACTTCTATCTTGTTGTTGTTGTTAAGGTTCATTGCCTCTATGATTCTATTATGTTTAATCTCACTGTTCGTCTATGAACTTGTGTGATTCTTGCTTTACCTAGGGTTTCCAATCTATTCTATACTACTTGCCTAAGGTTTTCTCTGATTTTCGTGATATTCATTGTAAATCTGATTAATTGTTGATTTTTTGTTGATCTATGATATCTTTTTCTCAAAAAAATTTGTAACTCATATGTGTTTCCCTTAGAACCTTTTACTGATTTTGAATTATTTCCTTACATGTGTGACACTTTCCTTAATTAAAACTGAGTCCCTTATGATTTTAGTCATATACGTGACTCTGGTGATTTATTTTCAGAATCAAATTGTATTCTACCATATTTATGTGCCTAAATATGTTTTCAAATATTTGACATATACTTTCCTTACTCGGAGCATTCTGTATTCAGCCTTTATTACATGCCACGTGCTTTAATTATGGTAAAGTTAGTCTTGTAATTGCTCCATTTCCTTACTTGATACAACTTGTATCCGTTTGAGTCCTGACTCCCTAATTAAAGGGAGTCTATACACTGATGTGATTATAATTGGTACATAATTCCATAATTTACTACTGAACTATGATTCTTGCCTTATTTGCTACATAATTTCAAACTATATATACTTCTAGTCTTTCAATAGAGAGGACAGAGATACTTGTCACGATCCCAAATTCTAAACCGACCGTGATGGCGCCTATCGTGGAACTAGGCTAGCCAATAATCACATGTTTACAGTTTCTCAAAAAAAATCCCAACCAATTTCAAGCATTTCATAAAATATACAGAATTTGCAAAATACATTAAGCCAATAAACAGTTCAACCAACCCCAAAACCCGGAGCCAACATGTCATGAGCATCTAAGAGAGATAAGACAAAAGGTATACTATTGTAATACAAAACCTCCGAATAAATAGCTAGGTACAACGAGAAGGGAAACAGAGATGTTGCAGACGCTGAACAGCTACCTCTATATCCCGCACTCCGGCTCCGCACGGAATAGATGGCTAATGCTCGGTATCTGCACTTGAATCTGCACACAGGGGTGCAGGGAGTAATGTGAGTACGCCAACTCAGTAGTAATGAAAATAAATCAAGTCTAAGCGGCAAGAAAACACATGAAAGTCAATGTCATTAATTCACAATATGCACAACCTTTCTTTCCAACAGTATAAACATAGATATATGAAATCATCATGCCTTAAAACCAACTTCAGAAAAGTCCTTTGAAAAATGTATATTTCCAACAACTTCAAACCGAAAGATTTAGTATGAAGATGAAATAAATCATAAAAAGGCCCCTCGGGCAAAACATATTACATAAGTTCAGAGTGACAGTGGTAAAATCATAAGTAGCCCCTCAGGCAAAAACATGTATCATAATCAGCCCATCGGTCATGCCTCACAGTCACTCATAATCATCCCCTCGTGCATACCTCACAGTCACTCATGCCTCCCAATCACTCGTCACTCGGCACTCGGTACTCAGTGCGCTCACAGGGGGTGTGTGCAGACCCCGGAGAGGCTCCTTCAGCCCAAGCGCTAATATCAAGCCACCTCGTGGCATATCATATCCTCACAATCAGGCCCTCGGCCTCACTCAGCAGAACCTCTCAAAATCCCCTCGGGCGAATTAGTAAAGCTGGGTACTCAACCCAAAACATCATTTTATAATCTCAAAGTAGTGTAAATCAGGCTGAGTTTCGAAAACAGTGAACACAATGTGACTGAGTGAAATCATCAATAAATAGTAAGGAAAAATAGCAGTAAAAAGCCCCCAAGGGGTCTAAACAGATCGGCACGAGGCCCCAGACACGGCTTATAGCCCAAATATTGCAGCAATCTTTAGAATATAATTTAACATAAGGTTTTGAGTAAAAATATGCAACTCAATAGTTGTCGCGGAGAGGACCAAGTCCAATCCAAAAATCAATGTGCGCCACACACTCGTCATCCGACATGTGCGCCATTCTAATATTAGGGAAAAATATGCAGTCCGGGGTTTCATACCCTCAGGACAAGATTTATAACCATTACTTACCTCTACCGGGCCACAACACTAGTCCGCTATGCTCTTGCCCCTTAAATTGGCTCCTGATTGCTCCGAATCTAGCCAAAACCAGTTTAACATCATTAATATATACTAAAGGAACACAACCCAATCGAAAACTATCAAATTAGACAAGAATCTCAAAATTCGGCCAAACCCGAGCCCCGGGCCCACGTCTCAGAATTTGATAAATTTTACATCACTAGAAACCTCGTCCTCCCACGATTCTACACATACCAAAAACACCACAATCGGACCACAATTGCCTACCCAAATTTCCAAATTGCCTACCAAACATACCAACACACCCCATAGCATTATTCCAACTTAGTCGAGCCTTCGAAACACCAAAAAAAACATCAAAACACCAAAATTACATCAAATTCAAGCCTATGAACTTTGAAACTTCCAAATTTCGCCAACTACGCCGAAACCAACCAAAACACCTCCGATTGACCTGAAATTTTGCACACATACCCAAAATGACATTACGGACCTGTTCCAACTTTCGAAATACCATTTTGACCCCGATAGCCTATTTCCACTACTGATCGAAAATCGCCAAAAACTAACTTTCGCCAATTCAAGCCTAATTCTACACTGGACATCAAAACTTCATTCCGAACACACTCCTAAGTCCCAAATCACCTAGCAAAGCTATCCTAGCCATAAAATACGCATTCTGAGATCGTTCACCAATAAGTCAACTCTCAGTTGACTTTCTCAACTTTTAGGCCACTTTAGGAGACTAAATGCCTCAATTCTCACCATGACCACTCCGGACCCAAACCAACTGACCCAACACAACATAAACAGGCTAGAAATATATGAAAAATGCATAAATGGGGGAAATGGGATAAATCTCACGGAACGACCGGCCGGGTCATTACATCCTCCCCCTCTTAAACAAATATTCCTCCTCGAACGGGTCAAGAAACATACCTGGAGTCTCAAATAAGTGAGGATATATGTCCCGCATCTCCCGCTCGGTCTCCCAGGTGGAATCCTCCACCGGCTGCCCTCTTCACTAAACCTTCACTGAAACTATATCCTTAGACCTCAGCTTTCTGACCTGCCGACCCAAAATAGCCACTGGCTCTACCTCATATGACATATCACCCTCGAGCTGAACTGTGCTAAAGTCCAAAATATAAGACGGGTCACCAACATATTTCTAGAGCATCGAAACATGGAATACTGGATGAATACTCGACAAACTGGGAGGCATAGCAAGCCTATAAGCCACCTCCCCAACCCTCTGAAGCACCTCAAATGGCCCAATGAACCTGGGACTAAGCTTCCCCCTCTTCCCGAATCTCATAACACCCTTCATGGGCGACACCTTCAGCAACACCTTATCCCCAACCATGAAAGACATATCTCGAACCTTCGGGTCCGCATAACTCTTCTGCCTGGACTGCGCCGTGCGAAGCCGCTCCTGAATCAACTCCGCCTTACCTAACGCATCCTGAACCAAGTTCGTGCCCAATAGCCTAGCCTCGCCCGTCTCAAACCAACCAACCGAGGATCTGCACCTCCTAACATATAAAGCCTCGTATGGAGCCATCTGGATACTCGACTGATAGCTGTTATTATATGCAAACTCCGCTAGTGGCAGAAACTGGTACCATGAAACACCAAAGTCAATCACACAAGCACGCAACATATCCTCCAAAATCTGAATGGTACGCTCCAATTGCCCGTCAGCCTGAGGATGAAACACTGTGCTCAACTCAACCTAAGTACCCAACTCTCTTTGTACGGCTCTCCAAAACTGAGATGTGAACTGAGTACCTCTGTCGGAAATGATAGAAACTGGAACTCCATGCAATCGGACAAACTCCCTGATATAAATCTCATCTAACCGCTCTGAAGAATAAATAATACCAACAGGAATGAAGTGCGCGGACTTGGTCAGTCGATCCACAATAACCCATAGAGCATCAAACCTCCTCGAAGTCCATGGGAGTCCAACTACGAAGTCCATGGTGATCCGCTCCCGCTCCCACTTCCACTCCGGAATATCAAACCTCTAAAGCAATCCACCTGGTCTCTGGTGCTCATACTTGACCTTCTAACAGTGGAGACACCGAGCCACAAAATCAACAATATTTTTCTTCATCCGCCTCCACCAATAATGCTGCCTCAAATCTTGATACATTTTTGCGGCACCCGAATGGATGGAATACCGTGAACTATGGGCCTCAGCTAGAATCAAATCTCGAAGCCCATCTACATTGGGCACGCAAATCCGGCCCTGCATCCTCGTGACCCCATCATCACCAATAACCACATCCCTGGCATCACCACGACGGACCCTGTTCTGAAGAACAAGCAAATGTGGATCATCATACTGGCGTGCTCTAATCTGATCGTAAAGAGAAGACTTGGATGCTACACAAGCCAATACCCGCAGGGGCTCTGATAGATCCAATCTTACCAACTGACCCGCTAAGTCCTGAACATCAAGGGCTAATGGCCGCTTTGCTACTGGAAGGTAGGCTATACTCCCCAAACTCTATGCTCTCTGACTCAGGGCATCGGCCACTACATTGGCCTTCCCCTGATGATATAAGATAGTGAGGTCATAATCCTCGAGAAGCTCTAACCATATCCTCTGATGCAAATTCAAGTCCTTCTGCCTCAGCAGATACTGCAAACTATGATGATCAGTGAATATCTCACAGTACACTCCATAGAAATAATGCCGCCAAATATTCAAGGCATGAACAATGGCAGCTAACTCAAGATCATGCACTGGATAATTCTTCTTGTGCACCTTCAACTGTCTAGACGCGTAGGCAATTACCCTACCGTCCTGCATCAATACCGCTCCCAAACCAACTCTAGAAGCATCACAATAGATTGTGTAAGAACCCGAACCAATAGGCAAAACTAGTACCGGACTTGTGGTCAAGGCTGACTTGAACTTCTGAAAGCTCTCCTCACACTCATCAGACCTTCTGAATGGAGCACCTTTCTGGGTCAATCTGTTCAAAGCCGAAGCAATAGAAGAGAATCCCTCTACAAAGCGACGGTAATATCCCGCCAAATCAAGGAAACTCCTAATCTCTGTAGCTGAGGACGGTCTGGGCCAACTCTGCACCACCTCTATCTTCTTCAGATCAAGCTGAATACCCTCACTAGACACCACGTGCCCCAAGAAAGCTACTGAACCAAGCCAAAACTCACACTTGGAGAATTTTGCATAAAACTTCTCCTCCCTCAACTTCTGTAACACAACTCTCAAATGTTGAGCATGCTCTTCCTGGCTACGAGAATTAACCAGGATGTCATCAATGAACACAATGACGAAAGAATCAATGTAAGGCTGAAACACATTGTTCATCAATTGCATGAACACATCTGGGGTATTGGTCAGCCCAAATGACATAACCAAAAACTCATAATGACCATATCTGGTCCTGAAAGCAGTCTTCGGAATGTCAGAATCCCAAATCTTCAACTGATGATACCCAGATCTCAAGTCAATCTTGGAGAACACTCTAGATTCCTGAAGTTGGTCAAACAAATCATCAATGCGGGGCAAGGGATACCGGTTCTTCACCGTAACTCTGTTCAGCTGCCGATAATCAATACACATACGCATGGACCCATCCTTCTTCTTCACGAACAACACCGGTGCACCCCAAGGTGACACACTAGGCCGAATGAACCCCTTTTCTAGGAGTTCCTGAAGCTACTTCTTCAATTCCTTTAGCTCCGTTGGTGCCATATGATAAGGTGGAATAGAAATAGGCTGGGTGCCTAACACCAAGTCAATACCAAATCAATATCCCTATCAGGCGGCATGCATGGCAGGTCTGCCGGAAACACGTCCGGAAAGTCACGGACCACAGGAACTGAATCAATAGTGGGAGTCTCACCACTGACATCCCTCACAAAGGCCAGATAAGATAAACACCATTTCTCAACCATGCGTTGACCCTTCAGGTAGGAAATCACCGTGCTAGAAAAATACTCTGAAGAACCTCTCCACTCAACCCTCGGACACCCTGGCATAGCTAAGGTCACGGTCTTAGCGTGACAATCAAGAACAGAAACACACGAAGATAACCAATCCATGCCCAATATCACATCAAAATCGACCATGCTGAGTAATAGTAGGTCCACTCGGGTCTCCAGACCCCCAATAGATATCATTCACGATCGATACACATGGTCCACAACAACAGTATCGTCCACCGGAGTCGACACATGAACAAAGGTGACTATAGACTCACGGGGCATATCCAGAAAACGGGCAAAATATGAAGAAACATAGGAATATGTAGAACCAGGGTCAAATAAAGCCAAGGCATCTCGGCAACAGACTGAGACAATACCTGCGATCACGGCATCTGAGGCCATAGCATCTGGCCTGGCTGGAAATGCATACATGCGAGCATGACCTCCCCCTGCTCGACCTCCCCCTCTAGGGCGGTCCCTGGCTAACTGACTACCACCCCTGGCTACCTGGGCGGGTGGTGAAGTAACTGGAACTGGAGTCGAAGGCTGGCCCCTCTGCTGAGAAGAACCACCGGGATGGTGGGTCACTGCCTCCACATGTGCCCGAACTCCCCACACCTAAAACAACTCCCTGGAGCTGGCGGCGGGGACTGATAGAAACCCTTTGCACTAGAACGGCCACTGGAAGACTCATGCATAGGAGAACTCTGAAATGGGGGTGCTCGAGCTACACCTTGTATGCATTTAGATATCCTATTTTGTAGGACACTACATTCACATTAGTTTAAATACTCACCTTTTTATCACGACTAAGGTTAAAATAGACTTATCATTGTCTAACTACTATTTTCGGAGCTAAAACAGTGTAACTGGAGAAGTTTAATACGCCTAGACAAGTTTTAGGTATTAAACTTATTAAAACTGGAAAAATGGTCTCTCTGTATTGTTTGGCTAATTACAGATCAAAATTCATAGTCTAAAACTGGCAAAAGACCTCTTCTGAAACTCAGTAAAAACACTGCCCCATTACTGTATTCTCGCCTAGACTTCATGCTTTAGGTCCTGAAGTTAAAGACTTTACTTGTGTTTTAGTCATGCTATTTATGTGTATAATTTGGGAGGAATATCTCAGCCTCATATCTTCCTCTATATGTTTCCCCGTATTTGTTGTCCTAATTGTTTTATCTATCGTTCAGAATTTTGCCCTTTAAACTTAGGGGTTCAGCCCGGTACTCACCCTCTAGGAATAGTAGTCCCTAACTTCCTTCGGGACTGATAGGATGGGACGGGTAATAGAACACAATAAGTTTCATGACTGACACTTCTAATTACCTTTACGGGGTGGGAAGTGTAGAATAATATGATGACCGATGCGCTAATACCATGTGTATCCCCTCTTCAAGGAGTGATTACCGGGTATTATATTGATGTGATCCATATTATTATAAACCTAGGATACCTTTATGCTTAGATCATAATCTTTTTCAAAAAGTCTAGCCTCCTTTGCAATATTTTCAAACATTTGCATGTTTAAGACTTAAATCCCCTCTTATTTGAGCCTTTACCTGTTATTTGCTATCTGTACAAATTCACGAAACCATTCGGCCGGAACCACACGTGTGGATTTTGAGGGGTGCCTAACACCTTCCCTTTAGGATAATTTCAAGCCCTTACCCAAGTCTCTGGTTAGCAACGTAGTTATAATTGAACCCCTTAGGTGCCCCTAACGCACCGTTAAAATCGTTAGGTGGCGACTCTTCAAAATATGCAAACCCCCTTTCCCAAAGGGAATGAGTTGTCCCAACCAATGTCACAAACCCGATCTCCGCGAGGAAGAAGGGGGGCGCGACAGCATGGCGACTCTGTCGGGGATTATAGGATTTTACCATTTCAAATTGTTTCGTGGATTCATGCCTTTATTTTAAATACATGCACCCTTTCCTATTCCCTTTGTATGAAATTAATTATTTACTTCGAGTATTTATTTCCAAGCGTAACTGACATGTCTCTTTGTTTCCTTTTTGTAACTGCTTTAAATCATTATTACCGTTTTCTTTAACGTGCAAATACGTGACAACTTGTTTTAATACTATTTGTATAAATCATGATCAACATTCATACTCCACTCGTGCCAAACAAAATACTATAGCAACTCTTGATGAGTGGTTGCGCACTTCCTACATTATCACCCCCTAAATTCGGAAAGGCTTATTAGCGGTAAAACCAGTCGATCAGCAGTGCAGTCGACGGTTCTGTGCCTTTCCCTCTTTGAGTTGTCCGCTCAAAGGTACCAGTCTAAAACCCCATAGAAACCCTACTCTGTCGAATTGTTGCATGCATCATGGTCAAACCTAGTCAAATCTAAAGTGTTGTCCGCACGATAGCTTTTAAGATAGCCTTATCCAAAAGTCCATCGGGTTTCCCTGAACCCAAACGGACGCCGTCACGTTCTATGCATTTATTTGGATAACTAAATGCTTCCTGGTAATTATTGACGTTAAACAGTAGAGTTCGGTGGGGGTAAGGGCCTAACCTATTTGTTTTTCAGAAAAGAAAATGAGGCACGAAGTCCCCAGATTCGGCATGGTTTCCAACATCCACCCAAAATTGCTGAGATGGTGGGAGGATCTACACTCTAGCGACAAAGTATCGTCACGAAACACTTGGGTAATCTACCATCTCTTTTGGAAATCCAGCCTAACAAAATGATGGTAGAGGCGGCCACCCAGTTCTGGGATCGTGAAAGATCTGTCTTCCGCTTTGGGAACATCGAAATGGCACCGTTGATAGAAGAGATACGAGGGTTAGCTAACCTAGTATGGGAAACTACGGGGTTGCTGATGCCTGAGAACCGCACAGGCAGAAGTTTCCTCAAAATGATGGGTCTGAAAAAGGACACGAAATTGGTATGTCTGGAGGATTCGTACATTCCTTTTTATTACATGTACGAAAGGTATGACTACAGCAAATCATACCGTACCTACCATGATGAGTTTTCTATCACCTCTCTGGGACACGTCCATCGCCGAGTGTTCGTGTTTATGGTCTGCTTTTTGGGATTGATCGTGTTCCCGATGAAGAAATAAAGGATCCATACCAGGCTAGCTGTGGTAACTAAGACCGTAATGAAAGGGTTAAATGGGCAATATTTCAGCATTGTGCCCATGATCGTTGCAGATATGTACCGGGCTTTAGAAAAATGTCAATAAGGAGCAAAACATTTCGAAGGTTGCAATTTGTTACTCCAACTCTGGCTTGTAGAACATCTCCAAAAAGGGGGAATATCGACAGGACATCCACCGCCGAATGTGGGATGACCACATCACTTTCCATCACCCAAAGTGAATGAACTCTATCCCTGACATGTTCGCTCGACCTGAGGACGCCGAAGGATGGTCGAGCTCTTTGATAACCTGACTGAAGAACGGGTTCAGTGGATGTTCGAATGGTTTCCAATGGATGAGTTCATCATTCGATCCCGAGACGCATCATTTTTGGTAATGATTGGTCTAAGGGGGACCTACCCTTACGTCCCTCTTTGAGTTATGAGGCAGGCAGGAAGGAAACAAGTCATCCCTAGGGTCGAGAAGATGAGCCATCTCCGAGACGACTTTCAAAATAATGACAGTCCTCACAAGTGCCAAGCTCAGCACATGTGGCACTGCAAGGTTATACTCGAGAAAGACACCATCGAGTCGGATAGGTATCACGCCGGTTATACCCCTTTCTATCCGGGTTGGTTAGAAAAAGATCTGGGTGGTCAGAGCAAGTCGGGGTACGTCCAAGGTCATAGGGTCATAGATGAAAGGGATGAAGCACAAGTCAAGTTCAACCAGTTGCGTAAAAGGATCCGGGGAAATGAGGATGATCACCACAAGATACATGAGTCCAACAAAAGACTGATCGGGGAATGGAAGGACATGGCTAGTAGCGCCAACAAAAGGCTGGGATATTTGGAACGAGGTATAATCAATTTGGAAGAAAAGTTCATCAAAAGAGTTGAAGATTGTCAAAAGGTTGAGGGAGCTGCAAGGGGATATTTAGCCAGAACTTATCTGCTGTTGGGACTTCGCGAGCTGGGAAAGATGCTAGAAGAAAGCAGGAATGACGAATCTGGGGAAGGTCCTTCTGGGACCAAGTAGATAGGAATGTCTTTATTTTTCCAACAATGTAATAAGGCCAATGGCCATTAGTGATTTTTATTTTTCGTCTATCGTTTCGGGATTCGTCTATTTTATTATCAATAAAATGAGGCATTTAGCATTTTAAGTTCTCCAAATCAATTTGTTGCTAGACCTACCTCAGGCGCAAAGAGGTCCCCAACTTAGGACATGTTTTCATGTTCGCATTATGTGTTTAAATACTGCAATACTCTTTTCATAATCCTCACTGACTTGGTTACCTTTTGTTTTTATTTTTTCTTACTCCCCTCCCCAAAGGTTAGTTCGTACATTCTGGCATCATCAGCCTATCGCACCAGATCCAAGGGCCCTCCACCTACTCCTCCCCCTAGTCCTCCTAAGGGCAAAGACAAAGGAAAAAGTAAGATGGAAGAGTCCAGCGGCATCAGAAAGGAGAATGTGATTGAAAGGGTAGAGGCCAATGATGGCCGAGCTATTCAGGTCCTGCATGAGAACATGTCGCCGCTTGAACAAAAATTGATGAAGTTTTAGGAAGAACTAGATCAAGTCTGGAATCTGGCCAGCTTGTCGTTTTCCCTCGACGTCCCTGACATCAACCTTCCAAATGCTCAAAACCCCTCACCTCCACAAAATATCCCAAGATAGCAAAACCATCACACCACTCCCCCAAAGAACCAAACCCTCTTGACGCAGTACAATGCTTGCCAAACCTCAAATAACACCCCAATGCTCATCCCAGAACCTCAAAACCCCACAAAAGACCATTTCTGCACCTATAACAATCCCATCTATGTGGAAACCATGACCCATTCCACTCTGCCTATACCACAGGCGTCCGAGTCTGACGAAAAGGATTTACTTATGTGGCACCTGGCCAAAGAGCTTAAGAAACTGACCAGCCGAATCCAGGGTGTTGAAGGGACCAAAGAGATCGAAGGGTTGAATTATGAAGACATTGGTATCCAACCTGATGTCGAACTGCCCGAGGGGTACAAACCTCCAAATTTTGAAATATTTGGCGGTACTAGTGATCCGAGAGTCCATCTGAGGACCTACTGCGACAAATTGGTCGGCGTGGAAAAGGATGAAAGAATCCGCATGAAGCTGTTCATGAGGAGTTTGAAAGGAGATGCACTGTCTTGGTACATCATCAAAGACCCCAAGAAATGGTCAAACTAGGTAAGCATGGCGTCTGATTTCATGGACAGGTTTAGATACAACACAGAGAATGCACCAGATGTGTTCTACATTCAGAATTTGAAGAAGAAGCCTACAGAGACCTTTCGCGAGTATGCTACTCGCTGGAGGTCCGAAGCCGCTAAAATTAGACCTGCTCTAGAGGAAGAACAAATGAACAAGTTCTTCGTTCGGGCTCAGGACCCGCAGTACTATGAACTGTTAATGAGGGTTGAGGGACGCAAGTTTTCTGACATCATCAAATTGGGAGAGCGGATTGAAAAAGGTATTAAAAGCGGTATGGTTACAAATTTCGAAGCCTTTCAAGCCATTAACAAGGCTCTACAGTCCGGTGGTGTGTCTAAGAAGAGAGATGTGGGAGCCGTAATGGTTGCACAAAGAACCAAGTCCCCACTCAAGTACCAAACCTATCTGACACCTCCACTCACATATCATCCCTCACCAAATTACCAAGCTCCATCGCCAAATTATCAAAATCCACCACCTTCCTACCAAACTCCACCACCCACATATCAACCTGCTTCGCCAAAATATCCACAACCTACTCCTGTCTACCACACTTATAATTCCCAGCCATCTCATTCCCAATCCCCTTCTGCATGCCAAAACTTCCATAGACCTCGACCCAACTTTGATCACCGTCCTCCAAAGCAATATACCGCCATAGCAGAGCCCATTGACCAGATATATGAAAATCTCAAAGCCGCTGGTTATGTTACACCTATCCCGCTGCCACCCCTGAGAATCCCTCTTAGTGGGTTAACCCAAACAAATCATGTGCATACCATTCCGGCATGAGAGGACACACCATCGAAGAATGCCGCTCTCTAAGGGACAAAATACAGGCTCTCATTGACAACAAGATTATTGTGGCAAAAGACCCCGCTCCAAATGTTCGCGACAATCCTCTGCCAGACCATAAGGGTAGAGGCATCCATATGATTGAAATAGAAGATGATTGGGATCCCGAGGGGTCAATCGGGTTGATCGCAGAAGGCGATGACCCAAAGAAATCCTCAGTCACTCTCAAACCGATCATAGTCCATATTCAGCCATCTGAGGCCACTGAGGTGAATATGTTTATACCATTTGAGTTTGAAGCAGCGCCACCGACAAAGACACCAGTGCCAATTAAATTTGAGTTTGTATCTTTAGCAAATACACTAGCTTCGTTCGAAGTCGCAATCTTGCCACCCCAAACACACATTTCGTTTGAAATAAAGATAGTTGCACCAATTCTGGTGGAAATGTCAACCACGCCACCCTTCTATTCAAACGCTATTCCTTAGGACTACACAGCCGAGGCAAGAAGGAAAAGCAAGCCCAGGTCTGAGAAAGCTGTCGCAGCACAGGGTATGACGAGGACTGGTAGGGTCTACACCCCTGAGCATCTGGCCAAGTCAAGCAAGCACGCTGCCAACTAGCCTCCCCTTATCGAAACGGGTCTCGGTGACCTTTCGAGAAAGATACAGGCGAAGGAATGAGTGAAGCATATGTGCCAAACAACATCACTAGTGGGGAAATGGACAATATGGTAGGCCAGGTACCGGAGAGTCATAAAATCACTCTTCATGAGGATGAGCTACCACCTGAAGGATTGGGGCACAACAAAGCGTTGCACATCACCGTGCAGTGTGAGGATCATTTTATCACAAGAATCTTGATCCATGGAGGTTCCAGTTTTAACATTTGTCCGCTGATAGAACTCAAGAAATTGAGTAAAGGGCTACATGAGATAAAGGAAGGGGCGATCAATGTGAAAGCTTTTGACGGTTCTCAGAGGTCCACCATGGGGGAGATCAGTCTATGTCTACAGATGGGGCCAACTTGGTTCGAAGTGGATTTCCAGGTGATGGATGTTCCGGGATCCTACAACTTGTTGTTGGGATGAGCCTGGATTCATGTTGTTGGGGCCGTAGCATCAACACTAAATCAGGCGGTAAAATTCGAGTGGAACCACCAAGAGGTGATTACTCATGGTGACGGCAGCAACCCCATTTATAGCCGTCAAACTATTCCGATGATTCACGGGAAAAGAAAGATAGGCGGAGGAACTTACCACCATATTGAACGGGTCAATGCCATCGACAAGGACAAATAGTGGGATAACAAGATTGAGAGCATCTTGAACTGGGGAGGATATGAGCCAGGCAAAGGGCTCGGTAAAAACCTCCAAGGAATCACGAAGCCTATAAAGCTCAAGGAACATGGTACCACTTTTGGTCCGGGGCATGAGTACACCTGGAAGGAATTCAACGACTGGTCGCCACCTTGACGCAGTCCCTATTACCCTTTGGAACAGTCGATACCTCATCTTGAGCAGACTTTCAAGCAAGTTGACACTATCTACGGTTCAGATGAAGAAGAAGCACTTGCAGCAATGAGGAGCTCGTTTCTACAGAATGATGATATGGATTGATGTGTTGTCCTCGAGGGGGAGGGGAGGGGGAGGAAGGCCCTTCCATATAGACTGTAATCAAGGGGGAATATCTCAAGAACTAGTCTATCAAGACAACCAAAGCCCGACGAGCCTCGGGGTAGCAAGGCTAAAACAAGCATTATTTACTGTTTGTTTACTAAATGATTTCCTGCATTTGTTTTTGATTTCTGCAATAAAGATCTTCAATGTTCAAAATATTATTCAATCTATCAAAGCATCTTCTAAATTTCTCTTACGAAATCTGATATTTATTGCTATTGTTTTCTCTCATTACTTTTTTTACACAGCATTACTATTACTTGTCTTGATGAACCGATGACTGTGACATGCAATGAGACAACGCAGCAAACGGACATTGATTCAGATGAAGATGACATACCTGACAAGATTGTCAAGGAAGTTGAGAACTTTGAGAACAGACCTAAGTCCAACCTGGATGAGACCGAAGTTATCAACCTAGGAGATTCAGAAAATGTCAAGGACACTCGTATCAGCATTCATTTGTCACCATCAGAAAAGAAAGAATACACAGAGTTTCTAAGAGAGTACGAGGACGTATTTACATGATCGTATGATTACATGACTGGTCTAAGTATGTCTATTGTGTCTCACAAACTGCCAACCAATCCAATGTGTCCACTAGTGAAACAAAAGCTTAGAAAGTTGAAACCCGACATGAGTTTGAAAATCAAAGAAGAGGTTACCAAGCAGATCAACGCCAAAGTTCTTCGGGTAGTGGAGTATCCGGCATGGTTAGCCAATATTGTACTTGTGCCAAAGAAGGACGGGAAGGTCAGAGTCTGCGTCGACTACCGGGATCTCAATCGGGCCAGTCCGAAAGATGACTTCCCCTTGCCAAATATACACATTCTGATTGACAAATGCGCCAAGCATGAATTGCAGTTGGATTGCTTCACTGGTTATCACCAGATCTGGATGGATGAGGAAGATGCTGAGAAGACGGCATTCATTACGCCGTGGGGAGTGTATTGTTACAAGATGATTCCATTCGGTCTAAAGAATGCAGGAGCCACTTACATGAGAGCCATGACCACCATATTCCATGACATGATTCACAAAGAGATCGAGGTGTAGGTAGATGACATCATTATCAAATCAAAGAATGTTGCTGATCACATGGAGAATTTGGGGAAGTTCTTCAATCGGTTTCGAAAATACAATCTAAAACTGAACCCCGTGAAGTGTGAATTCGGGGTTGAGCTGCTAGGATTTATTGTAAGCCACCGGGGAATAGAATTGGATCCGTCCAAGGTCAAAGCCATTCAAGAGTTACCACCACCAAGGAACAAGAAAGATGTGATGAGTTTATTAGGGAGTCTTAATTACATCAGCCGGTTTATAGCACAATCTACAGTCATCTGTGAGTCAATCTTTAAGATGTTGAAGAAGGATGCCGCAACTAAATAGACCGAGGATTGTCAAAGGGCTTTCGACAGAATCAAGGAATATTTGTCAACACCGCCAGTATTGGTATCGCCTGAGCCAGTAGACCCCTGTTACTCTATCTTGCAGTATTAAATGGAGCTTTCGGTTGCGTTCTGGGACAACATGACGAAACAGGAAGGAAGGAACAATCTATTTACTATCTCAGCAAGAATTTCACTCCGTATGAGGCCCGGTATTCTCTATTAGAGCGTACATGTTGAGCTCTAACTTGAGTCGCCAATAGCTGAGGCACTACTTCTGTGCCTACACAACATATCTCATATCAAGGATGGATCCATTGAAGTATATCTTTCAGAAGCCCTTGCCCACTGGCAAGCTAGCCAAGTGGCAGATACTGCTGAGTGAATTCGACATTGTTTACATGACTCAGAAGGCAGTTAAAGGACAAGCTCTGGCAGACCATCTTGCTGAGAATCCCGTAGACGAAGAATACGAACCCCTGAAAACATATTTTCCTGATGAGGAGGTATCATTCATAGGAGAAGATATTGCAGAATCCGATGATTGTTGGAGGATGTTCTTTGATGGAGCAGCAAACTTCAAAGGAGTCGGTATTGGAGCAGTACTAGTATCACAGTCCGGTCAGCATTAGCCAAACTCAGGTTCCCTTGCACCAACAATATGGCCAAATATGAAGCCTGCATCTTGGGGCTCAATATGGCCATCGACATGAACATCCACGAGCCGTTAGTGATTGGTGATTCAGACTTATTGGTACATCAGGTACAAGGAGAATGGGCAACAAAGAATGCCAAGATACTTCCGTATCTGCACCACGTACAGGAATTAAGAAAGAGGTTCACAAAGATGGAGTTCCGGCACGTCCCCACAATCCAGAATGAGTTCGCTGACGCATTAGCTACTTTGTCCTCAATGATCCAGCATCCGGACTAGAATTTCATCGTCCATATTCCCATAAAAATCCATAACCAGCCAGCTTATTGTGCCTATATCCAAGAAGAAGCAGATGGAAATCCTTGGTTTCATGATATCGATAGGTACTTGGCAAAAAGAGAATACCCCGAGCTTGCAAATGCCACTCAGAAACGCACACTTCGGAGATTTTCCAACAATTTCTTTCACAGCGGAAGAATCCTATATAGGAGGACTCCTGATTTGGGTTTATTAAGGTGTGTTGACGCGAAGGAAGCATCAAAGTTGCTAGAAGAAATTCATGCAGGGACATGTGGCCCACATATGAACGGTTTTGTTTTAGCAAAGAAAATACTCTGAGCTGGTTACTTTTGGATGACTATGGAAACGGACTGCATCCAGTATGTCCGGAAATGCCACCGTTGTCAGATACATGGAGATATGATAAAGGTACCTCCCAGTGAGCTTAATGCAACAAGTTCACCCTGGTCGTTCGTCGCCTGGGTCATTGGACCAATTGAGCCGGCCGCTTCCAATGGCCACAGGTTCATTTTGGTCACCATTGACTACTTCACTAAATGGGTCGAAGCAGCCTCCTACAAAGCAGTTACCAAGAAAGTTATGGCCGACTTTGTCCGCGACCGCATTGTTTGTCCGTTCGGAGTTCCAGAGTCAATCATCACCGTGTTCTAATCTCAACAGTGACTTGATGAAAGTTATGTGTGAAACCTTCAAGATCAAACACAAGAATTCCACAGCATATAGACCTCAAATGAATGGAGTCGTAGAGGCTACTAACAAAAACATCAAGAAGATACTAAGAAAGATGATAGAAAGGCATAAGCAATGGCACGAGAGGTTATCATTCGCCTTATTGGGATATCGAACTACGGTCCGCACATCAACAGGGGAAACTCCATATATGCTAGTTTATGGTACAGAGGTTGTTATTCCCGCCGAAGTGGAGATCCCATCTTTAAGAATTATATAGGAAGCTAAGCTCAGCGATGCAGAGTAGGTATGGAGCCGTTATGAGCAACTAGCCCTCATAGACAGGGTAGAGAATGAATGCAGTATGTCATGGTCAACTATATCAGAACAGAATGGCCAGAGACTTCAACAAGAAATTCAAGCCGAGACGATTCACACTAGGGCAGCTGGTGTTAAAGAAAATCTTTGTGCACCAAGATGAAGCCAAGGGGAAGTTCTCTCCCAACTGGCAAGGCCCGTACATGGTTCACAGAGTGCTAACAGGAGGAGCACTCATACTTGCAGAAGTGGATGGAGAAGTTTGGCCAAAACCAATCAATTCAGATGCAGTCAAGCGCTACTATTTGTAATCTTCATGTTGTCTCAATGATGTAAATTGAACTACGTCTGACCTGATTCCCATTTAAGAGGGGATACGTAGGCAGCCATATGGGTTCGGTTACAATTCAATAAAAATCTATTTTTCCCTGCAATTGGAAACTGGGGAAGAATTTTGAAATTCCGAAGCAAGTTTAGCTAGCCACGGCACGAGCAGCAGTCAGAGGCATCCACCCAGCAAACTGGGGCAGAATTTTGAGGAGGACCCTCAAAATTCCGCAGTAGGATAGGTTGCAATGTCTCGAATCGTGTCATGTCGTCGGTTCATCTAAAACTATTTTAGATTATATACTTATATTATACTTTTACAAAATCATGCATATTTATTTTTGAAACAGCTTGTTTAGCAAAACGCTACCCCAACGATACAGACAGTATCATCATGATCAGGCGAACGAGTCAAGCAGGGCTAGCAGGAATGCGAACTAACCTTTCCCCTTTAAAAAACTCACGATCTTTCTTTGGATGCAGGCAAAATATTGCAAAATCCCCGAAACATATTATCCGCTCAAAGGACAGACATCGTTCCTCAAACTCGTCACGCCAACATTTATTATCATCACAAACGATGCTTCATTATCACAATGCTCTACCGCAATTTAACACCAGCTAAGAATTTCTGTTGTCCTTCCTTAATTCTTGCATAAGGCTACCTTTCTGCCTTACGAGACTAAACGTTGTCTCCATCTGCATTCGAATCTTGCATAAGGCTACCTTTTTGCCTTCCAAGACTAAACATTGTCTCTATCTGCATTCCCATATTGCATAAGGCTACCTTTCTTCCTTCCGAGACTAAACGTTGTCTCCATCTGCATTTGCATCTTGCATAAGGCTACCATTCAGCCTTTCGAGGTTAAGCTCTACCTCCATCCGCATCTACATTTTGCATAAGGCTACCATTCTGCCTTTCGAGACTAAGCGTTATCTCCATTTGTATTTTTATTTTCCGCAATGTATAAGGCTACTATTCTAACTTCCGAGGTTAAGTTCTACCTCCATCTGCATTTTATTTCCTGCATAAGGCTACCATTCTGCCTTTCGAGACTAAGCATTGTCTCCATCTGCATTTTATTTCCTGTATAAGGCTACTATTCTGACTTTCGAGACTAAGCACTGTCTCCATGCTACTATTGTGCCTTCCGATGTTAATCTCTACCTCCGTCTGTATTTTATTTCTTGCATAAAGCCAGTCTGCCTTTCGGGGCTAAACGCTGCCTCTCATTTACCTTTTAAAGCAACCATCGTCTCTGTCATTATCTACTTTGTTTCTTTCCGGGCTAAGCTCTGCCCCTTTTAATTCACAAGACTAAGCTATGTCTTGTCAACATCATACTATTGCACTTCTCATGGGCTGAAATATCGCCAACCTATCCAAAGGCGTCATCGTTCAGAGGCACCATCTTCATGGCCCGAGAACATCATTTCATGACCCGCGGACCCCTTTTTTATCACTTTGCATATCATTATTCAAAGGCGTCATGGTTCGAAGGCACCATCCACATGGCCCGAGAACATCATTTCATAGCCTGCGAATCCCGCATCAAGCGATTCATGGCCCAAGACATCATGGTCTAAGGACGTCATCCTCAACCGTCCGAAGACAGCATTCATAGTCCAATGGGAATCTGCATCATGTTTAAATTATGCACGATCTATGCTTGTTACTCGTTTGTAGGAAATCTGGATAGAAACAGCCAACCAGGCAAAAGTGGACCGCTCCAGTTCTCCTAACTACCTCGTAAGCCGTTTTGTTCACATCATCTCGCACCTTGCGTCCGCCCTTATAAAACTTCACCGGTACACTTCGCAGGTGACTCTTGAACTACATACGGCCTGATTCCTGTAAAACCAGGGATATATAGGCAGCTCAGAAACCAGGGTGCGGCCTAAATCTTTCATACTATTTTTCACTCGGTCAAAATTGGCCATCATATCTTTACCCAACAACTCTTTCATACTTTCCGGGTAAAGAGGGGCAGCTGTTGATACCCAATTTTTCCTCAAAATTATTTTAAACTTGCATATATACCTTCAAAATCAGTTTTTATAACAATTGGCATTTTTCTATAATTTTCCCCACATTTTTATGAATTTATTTTAATTTATCCAGTGGTTTTACCTCTAATAATTGATTATTAATTGTATTACAAATGGTTTCAAAAATATTTCGTGATTCTATATATCATTTCGGCCCTATTAAGACAAAATTTATTTCACAAATTAGCCAAACTGGCACCATTTGACTATAATTGCAATGACTTTGCAATTATAGCCTAATTACTTATTTTTATGCTAATTTTTACTCAATAATTAGTCACTTATATTTTTAATACTAATTAATCATGTTAGTTCAGCCTATGTAGCCTCAATTGCATTTCTTATAATTATTATCCATTTTTATAAAATATTATCTACTTTTAATTGGGTATTTAAAATTTAGCCATTCTTATTTAAATTTCAACTATTTTTTACCCAAACCTTAACCAACCCAACGAACCAGTCCAGTCCATTAAATCCTACCCGGCCCAACCCCATATGTGATCTGAGCCATTGATCATATGAGATCAACAGACCAGAACCAACTTACCATAATTAATTCAATTACCCTCCCCCCAACCGACCTCTCATTTTCCCAAGGCTCGTTCTCTCTCTATCTATCTCTGTTACTCTCTAGCTCTCTCTAGAAGCTTCTCCCCTCCGATGGGGTTTGTCCATCTTCTCCGATTAGTTCTCACCCGAAACCTTGGTTCTTCATCATCTCCTAGTCATCTACTTGCCTCTCACCGGTCTAGTGACACAGTGGGGTCCTCAGGAGAACTTGGAGCGGTTCTCTTGCCTCCCATGGTCCCATGCCACTTTCCAGCCTCCCCGGCCGTTTGAGTAAGTTTACAACCTGTTCCGTCTTAGGCCGGTGTCGTCTTTGAGGTTCTTCCTACTTCTCTGGGTTCCACGAAACCCTAACCCTATGCCTTTTGATTTATTCTAGATCTACTTTAGATCTACAGTATTATGAAGCTTCTTTCTATGTTTTTCTCTTAAAAAAACCTCATCTTTAAACGTTCTTTCAATTTTTAAAAACTAGGGTTTCATAAACCCCTTCAAAAATGATTTTTTGCTTCTATTTTTAGTATTTTTCTATGTTTCTTTCTGTGATTTAACGATTGATTCAAGATGCCTTTCATTTTGACTTGCTCTACTGGAAACCCTAATTTTCCCTAAATTTTGAGTCCCTGAGTGACTAATGTGTTGTCTGAGCTTTTACTTCACATAAATATTATGCTCCTCTATGACTTTTATCTTGTTGTTGTTGTTAAGGTTCATTGCCTCTGTGATTCTATTATGTTTAATCTCATTGTTCATCTATGAACTTGTGTGATTCTTGATTTACCTAGGGTTTCCAATCTATTCTATACTACTTGCTTAAGGTTTTCTCTGATTTTCGTGATATTCATTGTAAATCTGATTACTTGTTGATTTTTGTTGATCTGTGATATCTTTTTCTCAAAAAAAAATTGTAACTCATATGTGTTTCCCTTAGAACCTTTTACTCATTTTGAATTATTTCCTTACATGTGTGACACTTTCCTTAATTAAAACTGAGTCCCTTATGATTTTAGTCCTATACGTGATTCCAGTGATTTATTTTCAGAATCAAATTGTATTCTACCATATTTATGTGCCTAATATGTTTTCAAATATTTGACATATACTTTCCTTACTCTGAGCATTTTGTATTCAGCCTTTATTACATGCAACATGCTTTAATTATGGTAAAGTTAGTCCTGTAATTGCTCCATTTCCTTACTTGATACAACTTGTATCCGTTTGAGTCCTGACTCCCTAATTAAAGGGAGTCCGTACACTGATGTGATTATAATTGGTACATAATTCCATAATTTACTGCTGAACTATGATTCTTGCCTTATTTGCTACATAATTTCAAACTATATATACTTCTAGTCTTTCAATAGAGAGGACAGAGATACTGTTTTAAGCTCTCTCCTGCACACACACATACACTCTCTTGCTTCTCTTGTTGTTTACTTGCAACTTAGTCGGCTGCAAGCCAAGACTGAGTGATTCTATTGTGTTATTTCTATGCTGCTCTCATGTTCTGTTGCATCTACACACTACTACTCTGTTATTCTTCACATTACTGCTCTTCATTCTGCATTCAGTCTTTCATTCAAAACTGGTATGTTTTCCAGTTTATGTTTATAGCACCCAAAACAACATGTTTCTATTTGTATTACAATTCCTTTCGTTCCTCTTATGCTCCTATTTGTGGTTTGTTGCTTGCCTTGCAGCTAGTATATTTGCTTTGTCTATGTGACCTCTCTTTCCCTTCTATGTTTAGCATGCCTACTTGCCTATGTGATTCCCCTTTCCCTTTAGTCTAACATATTTATTGTTTTTCCTTGTATGATCCATCATGAATCTGCCTGACTCCCAACACTATAATCATGTACCCCCTAATACTTAGTTATTATGTAAATCCTCATCCTGGACCTAATATGTGACTCTGTTTGACACCCCCTCAATCTAATGTTGTTAGATTCCTGGCATGAACATTTTGTGATAACTAGGTTGTGATTGTTTAAACCCTATAGCACTATCCTGAGGACTATTTGTGTGCAAGTCTGCTTCTACTATGTGACTTATATGTCCCCCAGTTCCCCCTATCCCTATTTGTGTTTGCTTCCTAAACCATGTATGTTCTGAGTTGCTGATTTTCCTGTTTCTTTCTTCTTCAAACCAGTTTTCATAAAACAAACCCTCATGTTGTTTCTCTGAAGCTATTTTTAAAATAGTTATTTCAAAAAGCTGCTTTTCAAACTCAACTCTTTTAAAACTATGAGCACATCTCACTACTCTTAGTTCTAAGTTCAGCCCCCTTCGTGTGAGCACTGCCTTGGGGACCATCTGAGTACCCATTGAACTCTGACACACAAGGCTGGCATTCCAAACTGCACTTACTCATTCCTGGCTAGGGTACCTGGGTGCAAGTACTGCTTGGGATCCTCTGAGGTCCTTAGGAACTCTGACACACCTGAGATATAAAAGGTCATGGCATATAGCATTGCTGGATCTGAGGATTTGAGCTTATTGTTAGGCTCCCTATAGTGTAACTTCTTAATTTCCTTATCTACTTATGAGATTTGTGCAACGCTGGTCTGCAATAACTAATTGTAAAAATGACCCTGGGGCTGGATAGTGAAATGGGTGGGGTTATGCATGCTTAGTATAATTACGGGTAGAAACCATGCTATAGGATTTATTTTGTATATGTGTGCAATAGTCACCATGCTTAGGAATATCTTCCATGCCTGCATTAGAGAACATGTTTTAGTCCTGTTTATCTCAGCATCACTGCCATATTCATGCCTCACTTAGAAATCATGTTCGTAGTTAAATTAACTATAAAAATGATTGTTATGTTACTGCCACTGCATTTTCGCAATTACTACATCTAGAAATCTTGTCTTAGGTTAAATAATAGCATCAATTATCGACATTTTCATTAGAAATCATGTGCTAGGTTCAGCAACTCAACTACATTTCTGTATTTCCTGCTTCGATTCAAAAGGATGTGTTAATAAGTAAATTCCGCCATAGAAATAATAATAGATTCCGATTTCTGAAAACGTTTTGTGCATTTAGAAAAGCATGCGTAGGTTTGCATCATTCTACACCTTGTATGCATTTCGATATCCTGTTTTGTAGGACACTGCATTCACATTAGTTTAAAACTCACCTCTTTATCACGACTAAGGTTAAAACTGACTCATCATTGTCTAACTACTATTTTCAGAGCTAAAATATTGTAACTGGAGCAGTTTAATACGCCTAGACAAGTTTTAGGTATTAAACTTATTAAAACTGGAAAAATTGTCTCTCTGTATTGTTTGGCTAATTACAGATCAGAATTCATAGTCTAAAACTGGCAAAAGACCTCTCCTGAAACTCAGTAAAAACACTTCCCCATTACTGTATTCTCGCCTAGACATCATGCTTTAGGTCCTGAAGTTAAAGACTTTACTTGTGTTTTAGTCGTGCTATTTATGTGTATAATTTGGGAGGAATATCTCAGCCTCATATCTGCCTCTATATGTTCCCCCGTATTTGCAGTCCTAATTGTTTTATCTGTCGTTCAGAATTTTGACCTTTAAATTTAGGGGTTCATCCTGGTACTCACCCTCTAGGAATAGTAGTCCCTAACTTCCTCCAATACTGATAGAATGGGACCGGTAATAGAACGCAATAAGTTCCATGACCGACACTTTTAATTACCTTCATGGGGTGGGAAGGGTAGAATATGGATATGATGACCGATACGCTAATACCACGTGTAGCCCCTCTTCGAGGAGTGATTACCGGGTATTGTATTGATGTGATCCATATTATTATAAACCTAGGACACCTTTATATGCTTAGCTAGTAATCTTTTTCAAAAAGTCTAACCTCCTTTGTTGTATTTTCAAACATCTGCATATTTAAGACTTAAACCCCCTCTTATTTGAGCCTTTACCTGTTATTTGCTATCTGTACAAATTCACGAAACCATTCGGCCGGAACCACACGTGTGGATTCTGAAGGGTTCCTAATACATTCCCCTTAGGATAATTTCAAGCCCTTACCCAAGTCTATGGTTAGCAATGTAGTTATAATTGAACCCCTTAGGTGCCCTAACACACCGTTAAAATCGTTAGGTGGCGACTCTTCAAAATATGCAAAACCCCTTTCCCAAAGGGAATGAGTTGTCCCAACCAATGTCAAAAACCCGATCTCCGCGAGGAAAAAGGGGGGGGGGACATACGTCATTGCGTCCAGGCATTTCTTAATGCAAGAAAAATGAAAAATTTATGGAAAGTTTTTTTGTTTGTTTTGGTTTAGCACAAATAATAACTAAAATGTGATAGGATTTTATAGGAAAGATAAAACATATAACACATATTGGTGGCGCACTATGTTGCGGGTGATAATGATTCTTTAGGGTACAATACAGATTTTCCATCACGGTAGATTTTTTCGCTCGACAAGACAATACATATAACGCATATTCATGTCGCGCTAAGCTTCGCGTGATAATGATTCTTTAGGGTACAAGATAGATTTTCCAGAACAGCGACTTTTTCAGCTCGACATGACAATACACATAATGCATATTGGTGTCGCGCTATGCTTCGCGTGATAATGATTCATTAGGGTACAAGACAGCTTTTCCAGAACGACAACTTTTTCAGCTCGACAAGATAATACACATAATGCATATTGGTGCCATGCTATGCTTCGCGTGATAATGATCTTTTAGGGTACAAGACAGCTTTTCCAGAACGGCAGTTTTTTCAGATCGACAAGACAATACACATAACATATATTGGTGGCGCGGTATGCTACGTGCGATAATGATTCTTTGGGGTATAAGACATCTTCTTAAACTGGATCAAGACATATGTATTCAAAGACCATTTAAAGAAACATTACAACATCCATTTAAAAAATGCCACTAACATTTAATAAGTGGTTCAAAGAGAGGCAAAATGGTGAAGGTAGTTCAACAGATTGTTCCGTAACACGTCTTAACACTATTGATCCCTACCTTGAAAAGAATATGCTAGGTTACTACACTGACTTGGTTGATGACAAGTGGTAGGTGTTCTGCACCCATTGGAAAATAAGCCTATTAGTATACACACTGATCTCATAGTTGCAGGGCACATTATTGAGGGCGAAACACATTCCACAAAGCCTGAAGGTATGCGAATTTGGGGAGAAAAATTACAGTAGGTTATTCAAAACAATGTAATTATGAAGTACTATGTTGTTGGCATGGGCTTGTTGTGCCACAAGCACTGTCTGCAACCTTCCTAACAAACACACACAAAAATGAACCAGAAATGATTCGGCATTTGATGAAGGAGATTCTAGAGATGGAAAAAGCACTAGTTTTTCATCATGCAATGGATGATCTTAACTTTCTAGGAGGAATGAAGGATCAGTACTGGGATTTATTAGAAAATAAAAAATTGCATAGAGACGATGATTATCCTATTTTCCCAACAGTTGTCGAGTGGGAGGGACTACCTAAGTTTCTACCACAGACGTTGGAGTCCCATATTATTGTAGGAAATCAAGCAAGTGGTCTTATTGATGATAGCAATGATATATGAGAAATGTGTTTCAATTGGGGCCCAGATTACAATGCCTCGGTCCCGAAGGGTGCGTACACGATGTTGACGAAGAAGATGAAGACAGTGACAATGAAATAATGCCAGACAACGACAATAATGGTGAATGAAAATTATTATTTTTTTCTTGCGGTGTATGTTAAATTGTTCTACTAAAGTATTAATGTTATATATCAATAAGACTTAACACCAATGGAAACATAATCTTGTTTCATACATTCTGCAAGATGAACATGTACATACGCTTATTACAACAAATTACTGAAATAAAACACTATGTGTATCCTTGATAATTGGGCACATTGGATGAACCTCCACAAAGAGCTGAATTATCACCGCTACCCAAACCAGCTGAAGAACATTTCTGACAGTCGTGTCCTGTTTGCGAACATATGCTACATTTACGGGCATAAACGGTATCACAAACATCCATTTAGTTCCGTATACGCAATCTTTTTTGCACTTGTTGTTGACACAAATACTCCTTGTTACGCACCATTTTAAATGGTTCTGGCGGCCAATAATTCTCAGCACCTACTAGCTGCAACTATCCACTATAGGTGTTTAAGTATGCAGCAACACTATATTCTTTATCAACGTACCTCGTTGCCGCAAAACCTGCATGTTAAAAGCACTTCATGGCATGTGATCACAGCATGTGATAGATGGACCATTTCCATAGGAGCATAACCTTCTAGATTCATTAACAGTGTGTGTATTATTCCCCCGGTTGTGATGGATAGCGATGCGAACTTCAAAAATATTTCGCTCGTTGCAATACTGCAAAAATGAATGCCAATGTGCTCGCTTCTTGTATTTCTCAAATCTTTTCATTGGTATTGGCATAAATTCAACACCCCTTTCCATCATTGACGATGCACCTCTAGCCCTTTCAATAAAACTCTCCTCCATCTGCTTGAATGACATCCGCACCATGGCAGTGACAAGCAATCCACGTGCAGACTTCAATAACCCGTTGAAAGACTCTGACATATTTGTAGTTAGAATTCCCCATCTTCTTCCAATATCCGCATGCAAAGTACACTTGTCAAGCTTATGTTGCATCAACCAATGATAGGCTCCTTGATCTTCTTGCCTGATCAATTCCATTCGCCTCCTGAATTTACACTCTTGGTAATCTGTTGCAGTCATCCACATTAAATCATGCAAATCATTGTTGGGATATGCCTTCTGGAAATTAGCCTTCTGGTTCCTCACATAGTAACGGTGGTAGGTATACAGTTCCTACCATGCATGCAAATTCTTTACAAAACTTAAAATAACACCATGTCGATCAGATATTAGACAAATACCTTAACGTTGTCTGACTACGTGCTCCTTCAAGTGGTTCAAAAATAGTGTCCACGTCTCTTGGCTTTTATTGACACCAATAGCAAAAGCTAGGGGAAATATACCTCCATTAGCAGATACTGCAACGGCGATCAACAACTTAATATCATACTTTCCATAGACATGAGTGTCGTCTATTGCTGGTTTAAATGCCCAGAACACATATCTGAATATATGTTCTGGTATTCCCGAACTCCGCTCAAGCTTCCATTCAACAACAGTCTCGGGGTTAAAGTGTTGCAATGCGGCCATGTACCTGGATAGAGATGCAAAGGACGTATCCTAGTTACCATAAGCAATTTCAAATGCACGTTTGCGCCCGAGAAATGCCTTTCTTTTGGTAATGGTACACCTATATTCCTGGTGGACAGATGTTATACATTCTTTGGTCTTGTACCTTATGGACGCTTTAATGTGTGGAATCAAGACAAGAGAAATCAAGTCAACATTCAAGTTAAAATGATTCCCACTGAATGTGTCCATTTCACAATTGTGGGTGCCAATGTATTTACCCACAACCCACATATTTGTTTTTGTTTTCCTCGCACGCAGCATCCAATTACCCGTAAACTATCTAGGGAAAATAACCTTGTATACATCCGGAGATGACTCATGAACCACGATATCACGACACTCTTTTATGTTGTACATTCGCACTGCCCTGCTTAGGCGCGCTTTATCAGGAAAAAGCATGCTCTTTGACATCATCGTTGCTCTAGATTCATCCCACATTGGTGTCCGAATTTTGTCAAGATATCTTGTGAGGGCATCCACATCTGGCATACTTGGAAAATGATCAAGGTAGGGAATCTCCCTTGAATGAAACGGCACGTGGGACTCGTACACTCTTGGTCTAAAGGGAGGTGGAGCTGCTCCCTCGTCAAATCAGGTTCAGTATTCTCTTCCTCCTCATCATCACCCTCATCAGGGAAGGGTGTGCCATCTCCAGACTCATCAGCATTGTTGTCATAATCATTATTCTCTTTCTGACTCTGCGCATCTGCCAGATCCCGATTAAATATATTGTCTTTGGAAAATTGAGTAAGGACAGGACCTTCAAGTTGCTCGTTTCCACTGTACACCCAATAAAATAATGAGTTACTCGAATTGATCCTAACTTTACATATAGTTTTATCACTTCACTTATAAATCATAATGTGTTGATATCCCATGATGGACATTATCGTGTTGATGATGACTCCTGTATGGACCACCATGATCCAACACACCAAAACTAGTCATATTCCAACTGGTGTTGGTTCATAATTTGTAAAATTCATATTTGGCTGGTACCCCTTGTGGAATATATGAGTGTTAATATAAATTCAATACATAAAAATAAACATCATAACACAAAGAAAAATTGAAGTTTACCACTCGGCTTGTGGATTATGTAAACTAGGTGAGAAATTATTTTCTCGCTCCTCATTCGCATGTGGAGATAAGTTTAGATCAGGCCAAACTCTTTCACCCGAAACCTGTTCGGCTAAAACTGCTCCAAAATAACCCCCGATGATTGAGGGCTATCCCTACTTTACGCAACCTCATTATTGCGAATGTCTTCAGCATTGACGTACATTTTATCATAAGAAATTCCTGATATTCATCCGGAGTCCTCAAAAAATCTCTCAGAGTTTCATCGTCTTCAATGTTAAACTCAGCATAACAAGCAACCCTTTACGGAGTGACAGAATACGGATATCTTTCGGTTACTTTAATATTCACCGAATGTTTTCCCGCCCTCATTTTTTTACATAACAATGATACCAATGTATCGTACTCTATTGTAAGTGACAACTTAATATGACACTGTGGAGATAAACTATAGCTTACTGAGTTATTAGACACCACAACATCACCCCTCACCCCCAATATAATGAAACCCTAATTCTTCGCTCTTCAGACATTATGACAAAATGCAAAATAACTTAACAAAGAAATATTTCAGAAGACTTGAAGAATCTTGAATGGATTTTTACAATGAACCTTCTTAAATAAGGCAAAAACCAGTCTGGGAGTACAACTATTTGAGGTATAGCGCCTTAAATATGCGCGCTATACTCAGTTGAACTATTGGTATAGCGCGGTGAAACATATATTATGGTGCCCAATTTCTTTTCCACACATCCAGTTCTTTGAGTCAAATAAATTATTTCGGACTCGTGGAAATGCCTAGTCTGATGTATACGTCAGGTTGGAAAAGTAAACCCCTAAACTTAACCGAAGGGTTTTGGCCCAAAAAGAAAAGGTAAAACCAGTATAAAAGAATAAATGCCCAGAGGTGAAAATAAAAGAAATTAGAAATTGAGCTCCAAGCAAGTTGTGCGCTTTGGCCACATCAAAAGGGCTCAGAGCCTAAATCTGACACCAAGGTGCAAAGTTGATCATTTGAACATATCCAGGTTTTGAACTTTATATGGGCACGCTTGTTATCCCCAAATTTTAAGGGAAAAAACTTACTCCATACCACATGTTATTCCACTATAGCCAAAATCAAGGGAAAGATAATTTCTTTTACTGGAAGATCATTTTATCAGCTAATGAATACATGAATTGAGCGGTAATAATGTATACTTCATGCCGGATGCCTTGACTTTCTTTTTAATTTTCTAATCTTCTGTCTTTTATTTTTGCAGATGCAATCACAAATGACCTAATAACACTTATGCCAGCATTCTTCTCAAAAAAAGAAACAAATGGCTACTACAAAATATGTTGTGTATAAGAATTTTAATCACTTAATCACACTTAACTGATATGTGTAATATTGTAATGGTGCAAACATGGGTGCAAGAAAGTATTTTCCAATTTATTCTAAGTTCGCTGCCTCACACCAATGATCAATAATTAATTCTATGAACAGCAGCAAAGTTACTCATTAGTAGAAAAAGATCAAATGAACAATTTCACTTTTTCAATTTCTATCCTTCAATTGATCAAATTGTTTTCACATTCACTTTTTCAATTTCATCCTTCAATTGATCAAACAGAAATTAAAACTTAGCAAGGAGGGAGACTATTATAAGGTCTAGGAGCGTAGGACCATGTAAGAAGACCCATTTGTTGACTTCCATCCGATCCGATGGAAGTTAGCGAGGAGGAGGCTTTTGCATCTGTACTCATTTTTTGTATCACGTTTTAATTTATACCTGTTTTGTAAAAAAAATTACACTCGTACCCATTTTTGCGCATAACTTCAGCATGCGGGGCTGAAGTAGCAAAGGCAATCACGCAAAACTTCAGCATTCTAGTAGACGGGCCTGAAGTAGCTTGCGAACTTCAGCTCTAGAGCTGAAGTTGTTGTCTTTGTAGCTGAAGTTTTTGTCTTTGTAACTGGGGAACTTCAGCTCTAGTAAATGGGGAACTCCAGCTCTAGAGTTGAAGTTTTGTCTTTGTAACTAGGGAACTTCAGCCTCGTATGCTAAAGTTTTGTCTTTATCACTAACGAACTTCAGCTTAACTGGTGAACTTCAACTCAGCGAGGGAAAGGGAGCTGAAGTTATTTAAAAAGTGGGTACAAGTTAAAAGTTTTTAAAAAAGCGGGTATAGGTTAAATGGGGGCGACCAAATAGGATGCCCCGTGCAATTTTTACAGCGAGGAGGCTCCGACAATATTTTTTTGTTCTACCTAGCTAGCCGTACTGTGTACGCACTATTATATCTATAGTTCGGGATTCCTGATTTTGACAACTTTTATTTAATTCTCCCTAAACTTTACATGGTTTTTGTACCCTCCTAAACTTGGCAATTTCATAGCACCGGCCCCCTGGACGCTGACAATCCATGGAAGTGTGACACACGCTTCCACATAAATTTTTTGTCCATGTGGTATTTTTTAAAAATATATATTTTTATCTTTTTAAATCCACCAACTATTTAAACCATTTTTCCGTGCCAAAATCTATATAAGAAAAAACTTGAAACAACATTTTTTTTACTATAATTTTTTATTTGACTAAAAATAATAATCAAGTTACTTTTACATATTTGGTCAGGAAAAGAAGGAAGACATAGTTCGAACATATTATCATTGCATCTAAAATATAAAAATATACATTGTTGGAACTCCATATATTGGCTAAATAATTTTTTTAGCAAAGAATAGTAAAATTCCAAACTAAATATTTGCGGATTTGACTCGAAAAAGAAAAATGTATAGTTTAAATAATTAGTCATTGCATGAAAATACAAATAAAAATACACAGTACTTTTTCTTTTGTAGAAAATATACCGTTTGAATTTCGTTACTTTAGCTAAATCTTCTTTCTATTTGACTAAAATAAATGGAGTTTCAACTAACTTTTATAGATTTGAACCCGAAAAAAAAGATAAAAAAATTACATAGTTGAAACATATACTTATTGTATTTAAAAAAAATACAACTGGGAAAAAATTATGCAATGTATATTAAGAAAAACAATGAAAAATATAATTGGATCACATAAATCGTTATATTTGATTATGTGGTAATTAATATTGGAAAGATACCCCATTTGGAAGTTAATCTTTCGATTTTTCTTCCCTCCCACGCCCCTAAAAGGGAGTGTATTCATGCTCTTTGCCACGTCGGCATCTAGGAGGGTCAAGACTATCTAATTTTCAAATTCGGAAAAATTAAAAACAACTAAAATTTAAGGGGAAATTAACAAAAGTTGTCAAGTCTGGGGGTCTTGATTCTGCCTTATATGTTTGAAATTTTAGTTCCAAATCTCTCACTTCTTGTAAGGGCTTGTAGGTAACCTGCAATACTAGTATATATTATGCCCCATTAGTTATTTTAAGGTATAAGCCCCAGAGATTGATTATAAACCAATTCAGACTCTCTGTGTGTGTGGGGTGGGGGGTTAATAGGGGAGCCCTATTTTTGTCCCCATAAAGGTGATAATGGCTCTTCATGTCCATGATCTAAAGCTTTTGTCACTTCTTTTTCTTTTTTCTTCTTTTCTCAGTGTATATCGGTTCTGACTTGTGGGGCTGGGAGAGGGGTTTAGCCGTTTAGGACCAAATATGCGGGGCTTTTGCATCCGTACTCATTTTTTGTGTCACGTTCTAATTTATATTTGTTTTGTAAAAAAAATTATATTCGTACCCGCTTTTGCGCATAACTTCAGCATGCGGGGCTGAAGTAGCAAAGGCAATCACGCAAAACTTCAGTATTCTAGTAGACGGGCCTGAAGTAGCTTGCGAACTTCAGCTCTAGAGCTGAAGTTTTTGTCTTTGTAAATGGGGTGGGCTGAAGTTCCCCAATTATAAAGACAAAAACTTCAGCATATGGGCTGAAGTTCCCCCAGTTACACTGGGGAACTTAAGCTCTAGAGTTAAAGTTTTGTCTTTTGTAAATGGGGAACTTCAGCTCTAGAGCTAAAATTTGTAACTGGAATACTTCAGCTCTAGAGCTGAAGTTTTGTCTTTGTAACCGGGGAACTTCAGCCCCGTATGCTGAAGTTTTGTCTTTATAACTGGCCAACTTCAGCTCAGCGAGGGAAGGGGGAGCTGAAATTATTTAAAAATTGGGTACAAATTAAAAAAATTTAAAAAAATCAGTATAGGTTAAATGGGGGCGACCAAATAAGATGCTCCACGCAATTTTTACCAAACATGCAGAGATACAGGCACACATGCACTAGTCACGTAGAAAGAGGCACACATGCACTAGTCACGTAGAAAGAGCTCATCTTGAGTTGCAGGTCATAAATCAAATGATTGATCACCCCGCCCCCTTAATTCCCCCGCACTCCCAGGCTTGTCAAGCAATATAATATGGGGATCAATATTGGGTAAATTAAGGAGTGGAATAAGTCTGGCCTAATATCATGATAAGAAAATAGACTTTAGCTTAACTCAATTTGAAAAAGTAATTACTCAAGAGGTGAAAATTGTCCAAAATCATATAAGAAGACCAAGTCACTGGTCCAACTACCGATATTGGAGTCAACATTGAGTTTTTTCTACTTTAGTTACAACTCACAATCAGTATACGTGGCGGGGCCATATTAGCCAAACAGTGATCAAGTGGGGCTTTTTGGTAAAAAAAACTTATATTGTGCAAAGGTGAATTCTCTCATATATATATATATATGTTGTTGAATTCCATTAATACAAGGAAAGCTTCCAACATAGCTGCAAAGGGTTCAAACAATGTTTTAGGTCATGAGTCCGACTCTCAGCTGTGCATTTTAATATTTTTTGAATCCCCTTGTCTTCAATTTTCATAAACTCAAATTTGGGATATATTTCCTTTACATGAAGCCATAAACATCTGATGAACAAGAATCATAAAAGGAAGATGAAGATATGCCTTTTTTTCCCAATCTTGCATGCCTATAAGGTTGATCAGTAGATATATAAGCCTTTTATCTGTGGGGATATGAAGTTGAGCAATTGACCACGCGGCCTCAAACTCAAATGTCCCTATCTACCGTCATCTCCTTTTCAAAGCATGCACCACAAGATTATATATATTATGGTCCATACTCCACAACATTGATATTTTCTATCATTAGTACTACTCCTAATTGATTAATGATTAGTCTTTGAATATTATTTTCTCCTTTAGAAAGAGAAAACGATCCACACGTTGCATGCAATCACACATGGGGGGAAAAGAGGGGAGGGGGGGGATGGATGTCACTTCTATTTTTTCTCAATATTTGGATGGATTTGGATAATGATGCTTCATGAAAGTCATCAACTTCCCCAAAAACATGCCTACTTTTCCGTTTTGTATCTCAAATTAGGATACTCCCTTTGTCGACTTCTCCTCCCTAATGTGACTCATATTAAGCAAATTCAGAGGAGGAGAATATAATGCGGTTTTCTTGTAAGCATTCTCATATTTGTCGCAAATCTTACAATCAATTGAAGTTGATTGATAGCCACAGCCTAACTACCACACATACATTTAAAAATAAAAGTGAAATATTATAGAAAAGTTTTCCAATCATTTCACGTGCGCTGAAAAAGAAAAGAAAACTATATTCTAAGTTCCTAGCCAGTTTATATGTGCTTGACTGAGGTGATTCAAGAATCAAATTAGCTTATATAGACTAAAATAAAGATACTGCATCTGCTAATGCACAATGATACAGCAAATAGGTAACAGACTCATAGTGATTACAAGAAACGCCTGCTGAACAGTATTTCCTCTTAATTAAAACTTTTCTGGAGTTCCTCTAACAATAAATAAGGATGTTCGAAATTAATTATTTGACCACTGCACTTTTTCCATCCAGTATGTCCACTTTCCTCTTACAATTAAACCCCCACCCTGTAAGGGAAAGTGGGAAAGGTTACTTTATGAAAGTGAAAACACTATGAAATGCTGTGTGAATTAATTAAGGTATAAGAAGTTTCTTAAGAAAGTAATTTAGAGAGTAAAAGATGGTAGGGCACAGCAGAAAGACTATCCTTTGATAACTTTTGCTTTTAGATCTTTTGGATTTTTCTCTTATCATCTATATATATGCGCGTGATCTTGTCTTTGTCGCTTGAGTCTATTTTCCATTATTATTAAATAATTTCTTGTTATGTACTGAATTGTATAACGAGAATTTGAGAGTAAAAAGGAAATTTTATTAGCTCAGAATGTTATTACAATTTTACTCTATTATAGTTAACTGGAATAGCCTAATACTCTAAGGAAAACTGCCATGGAATTGAACTTCAACGTGATAATTTCTGTATCGAGGAAGCTGCAGAATATCAGAGGAAGAAGAAGATGACCGGGGAAGAAAAGAAGTAAGAGAGAGAGAAGAAGCGAATAGATAGGGAGTTAGTTAGAATATTATCGGTTCATTAACTGCCTTCTCTACTATTGATCAGCTCATTTTATCAGCCTAACTGAATGAGTTGACTAAGCCCAAATAACTGCTCCAATTAACCAGAGCCTTCCGATATAGAATAACCTCACTAATCGCAGTCGTCCATCATGATGTGATTAGTCAACACGTGTAGGAATTAATGCCGAATAATTTGCTACGTAGCTCTCCTCTTTTTATTACAAGCTTTCCTATTTCGGCTCACTTTCTAATTATTATCGCCTCTGTGTTAAAACTAGAAAATCAGAAGAACTGTTAGAAGAAACAAAAAATATATAAACGACAAGAAATATTCCGAGCCCACAATTTCCTTGTGTGTCCTTAAGGAATTTTAACTCCCTCACAAGTTGCCAAGGTAATGGATTAAATCCTCCCAGGATGAAACGGAATAACCTTCCTGCAACAATGGCAATACAAACTGCAGGATACCAACAAACTCAAAGAACGGAGCAAACTCACACTTACGAATTAGAGAGAGAGAGAGAGACTACGAAGTAGAATGTAGTATTCAGAATGAAATTCTCGATTTTTTCAGTGAGTGGAAAAAGAAGACATGCCTCAAAATTTATAGGCAATTATTGGAAGAGGTGTGATGTCTGTTCAGGAAAAAGTGTC